>BMAO01020912.1:0-15808 GCA_019973975.1 Trichonephila clavata | reverse complement strand
TCTAAAATTTATGACTATTATAACAATATACAGCTACTTAGGTAACTAACTTTTTTTTTGCTGATATTGCTCAGAACTATTTTGGTGAAATACTTACTCTGAGAATGGAAACCCATTAATGAATTATTCAGACAAAGAAATGCCATAAACTTAATATATCCCATTCATTACGGCGGGTTAAATTCCCTTTTATCGCTTATTTTTCTTTTGTGAGAATTTTTATTTTTGTTTTCGAAGTATTAAAAAAGTGTTTTATGAATTTAACTTTTTTTTTTATATTTTGGTTTAGGTAATTATATTAAATGCACAAAAAAATTCAGTTCTTCGAGAAGAAGAGGATTTTTAGTAGAGTGATTGTTAAAAAAAAACCAATATTATCATAAATTCTAAAAGTTTATGATACAAATTAAGTTTTTTCCCCTTTTTATGAAATTTTTCATTAGAAATAAACCAAAAATATTTTAAACTTACACGTTATACCGTCCACCAATTTCGTCAAATTAAAATGCGTCGCCAAATGTCACGATATACAGCCAATAGTGAAACCGTCCTGCGTATGCTCGAACACAGCAGTAACAACGATGGCGACGTTTTTTAAATTCGGGATGTCTTTTATTTTGTCAAAATTGGTTGACGTTATAATATGTAAGTACCAAATATATAAACGTGTACTAAAAAGGCTTAAAAATTTTAAAGTTTATTGATGAAAACAATTTAAGGTTCTTACGTATTATCGCAACCGTATTGGCGACATTATATGAAAGGAAGCACATGGTTGCCAATTCAACGCATACGACACACGTGAAATTAGGGTTACTAATTTGGCGAATTATCTTGAACGTTGGCATTGTTGCTACAATGCGTAAGTACCCAATTTAATTTTAGTTTTATACATCAAACTGCAATTTGAGAAGGGGCTTTGAAAGTTTGAGGTTATAACTTCTGATTCGTACATATAAAGAAGAATTATTTAATTTTTAATTTTCATTGTCTGTATTGAATTTTACCTGTAAAGATTTACTTTTTGTCAGTCGGCAATCGGCAACAAAATATAAAGGATTTTATGCATTTATATAGATTTTTCTTTTCAAAGAAACTCCTCCAGTGTTGTATAACACTTGTGTACTTACACATTATACCTTCGACCAAATTCGTCCAATCGAAAAGCGTCGCCAAATGCCGCGAGATATACAGCCATAATAATGAACTTAGCTTCTAACGACATATGTTGAATAGGCAACCTCGTTTGATTTGGCGTTATTAATCCAGTATAGTACATAAGTGCCAATAGTTAATGTTTTTCCTCAATATGCCATCCTCACTGTGTTAAAAAAATTTGGTAAAATAATATTTTTATATTTTTTTAATACAAAAAAAATTATTTCTTAGAAGGCTTCGACTATTCAATTTACAAAATATAGGAGACAGATTAGCCTTTTTCGAAATTTTTGTTCTAATAATATAAATTTCTAATAAGAATTCTCAATTATTTTAGATGAAATTATTTTATTCCCTTAATAACTGTAAAATTAATCAATAATTTTGAAAAAAGTAAATAAAAAGCTTAATCTTTTTTATTAAAGATTTTAAAATTAGCTTCCCAATAAAATCTATTTTTTATATACAGAGGGATTACAATTTCAGTTAATAATGAATTCTACCTGACTATTTTTCAAATGCAATAGTGAACTTAATTTTTAAAAATATGTCTTAAGGTGGAAGTATATTAAAATTTTAGGCACTGATGTGTTACACCGTCGACCAGTTTCGCCAAATGAAAAGATATCACCAATTCAAAAAATGTTCCCAAATGCTGTCATCGTCTGTAGTTTCTGTGTTCGAACGTGCGAGGGAAAGTTTTGCGCTATTAGCTGTATATCAAGGCATTTAGCTAAGCTTTCGAATTGAAGAAATTGGTCGACGGTATAATACTTAAATACCGTATTTTGCTTGAGAAAGCTATAGACGATTATCGTTGCTCGAAAAACTGTTTTATTATCGTATTATTTTATAGAACAATAAAAAATCTTTCAGGCTTAAAGTATCCGACTACTTGAGACAACTTTTTTTTTTAAGAAAATGGAGATATGGGGAATTTGTGTTGTTCTTATATTTGTTTAGTACATTTAAAGATAAATATGCTGAAATAAAGAAGATAAAAAGAAATTATTATTATTAAAATGGGGAAAATTGGTAATATATACAACATATAATATAAACGTGGCCATTCTGTACCAAAAGTTTATAAACAAATTTTCAAATTTTAATTCTGATGTGTTGCTATGTTATTCATTTTTGAAATGACCTTCAGAATAAGAGATATTTAATTTTTACAAAAACTAGAGCACTTTACCTTAGTCATTAAATGAAATTTCTTAAAAAAACCGTGATTATATTCACTGTAAATTTTGTAATAAAATAGTGATTGATAAATCTGAAGGTTATAAAACTCTTCTACTATTATACAGAAGGTACACAAAAAAATTTCAGTTAATTATTTTCAAAACTTTTTGAGCAATCGCTATCCCCATTTGAGCATTTTTTAAAAAAACACATTTCGAGTAAAACGAGTTTTAAAGTGTGACAATCTTGCTTAAAGTAATGGCATCTGCTTTTATTAAAACACTTGTAGTTTTTGTTCTAGAGAACGGAAAGGGATAGACTTGGTATTTTTATAAAGCTAATAAGATGGCCTATAAAATAAAATCATAACACAATTTGTCAATTTTTGGCAAAATTCACAATTTTAGGGCATTCGGATACCTCAACAACATAACAATTTTTACCTATATCTTGTAATGTAACGTTGATAAAAATTAAATTACACAATTAATATATGAGATCATCTCATTAGAAAAAGTTACCATCCACTCCGCCCTTTGAGATTTGTTTTGACAAGACCAAAAGACACAGTATTAAGGCTTTAGTGAGCAACAGCTCACAACATATTTTAATAAGTCTAAAAAGTGTTTCCTTTAATCTTTACAACTCCTTCTTACAGAATCACTGCTTTAAACACAGTTACAACATGCTCTCGTCACATTGCTATACAATCCAGATGTTTCTAGTACTAGTTACAAGTAAAATGCTAATTTCCTGTTTCAGTTGTTCTTTCTGTATCACATTTTATCGTTGATGCTTCTAATTCTGTTAACTTTACTATGCAAACAAATTACTTTTTTAAGTGTTTGTTAAAATAAAGAGAATTAACTAAATTGCATAGACTATGCATGTTGTTGTTGGGTCTGTTTTGATCAAGTATCCTGAACAGTGGTATAAACTTTTAATTAATATAATTAGGTGCAGTGAACTATGAACTCTCAATTCGACATTCATGGAATTAATTTGAAGCGTTTTCCCCAGCTTATTTAAAGACCTTTCTTCGTTAAAACGCTGAAAATGTCTTTAAATACTTTTTTTAGTATCCACCATCAAACCTACTGGTAAAAAACTTTGTATGGCTTTTATCTTTGACTAATATAAAATATTTTTCTTCATACATGGAATATAAAGTACGGTTTCAGGTATTTTTGAATTCAAAATTATATATCGTGTTCACTATTAAAAAATTATATTTAAATTAAATTTTAATTTTATTTTTTAAAAATTGTTCTATATTTATGCACATGAACAAATAGAAGAAGGATTTTTTTTTAATATGTTTCTAATAAAGAGCATGATAATTTTATTTTATTTTATTTATTTATTTCTCTTTAAATCCAAGTATTTTTTCATCTGTTTGAAACCCCTCGTAAGTTTAAATTCTTTCGACAAAATATGGGATTGGCGATTTTGAAATACCTCTGTAGGTTTTTTCTTTCCACGTTTAGAATTTCCGATCATTAATAAATAATGAGTTTCCTAGGATGACCTAGCGATCTTTTTCTTCTTTTGACACTCTTTCTCCTCATTAATCAATATGCTTACTTTTCTTTTTCCCTTTCTTCAGTTTACTTCTGGAGCACTGATAAACATTTTATTAGCCATTTAAGATGCATTTGGTAACTTTTTAGTCAATATTTTTTCCTTTTTCCAATCCGTACTATTAGTTCACTCCTCTCTCCCTATATATACATATATATATATATATATATAATATATATATATATATAAATAATATATATATTATATATATAATTTTGTTTAAATCTTCAATCGCGTTAATAAAATACTTTCTTTCAAGTTCAAATAGTTTTTTTTAAAAACTGGTAGTGGATGACACTTGGTATTAATACGGATTTTTCAAATATTAATTTATTAATTAAATTTTATTTATTTTTTCATTTTAAATTTATTCTGCGTTATTTCTCTAGTAGTTACAACTAGCTGCAACAGATGGCGCCAGTACGTTTTTCTAACGAAGTAGGAATTGATGTTACAAAAAATTACATGACTTGCTTTTCCTCATTTTACCATGTTTTTATTAACTCTCTTTCTTGTGTGTCTGTCCGGGTGGAATTTTGTAATTGATTTTAAACTAAATTCCCGATGAGGTAGGATTTTGAAATTTAGACCATGCCTCAGAAGTGAATGACAATGCATGAAAATGTGGAAAAAACATGGTACATGAAATTTTTTTTTATTTATAAATTATTTCTCAAAGGGGTGTCTCAATTCTGTGATTTATATTTTTACACAATAGTGTTTCTGTTCTTGCACTTTCATTTGTCCATATTTTCCTCCTTTTGCTTGCTTATTTTTTCATAAAACTTACTTCCTAATTTCCAAAATTAAAGTAGTCTTATAATTTCTTAATAGACTGTGTGGAATTGCGGCCATGTTTTATAAATTCCACTCCAGAATTCAAGCTCATTCCAGGATTTTTTTAAATAAATTAATCCATTTTAAACCTAACAAAAGTACACCAACACATCTAACACTTCTTACAATTACATGGCTTTCTATATAAATTATTCCATTAGGGATAAATTGGGGAATATAATATACTATTATATTTTAACAATCACTAGGAAACGATGATGGAAATAATTTATTGAGGTATTTCATACTTTTGACATTGTTTGTAAGTTTTGTATTTATTTTTGCAGTATAATTATTTTTAACACTTATCCTTTGCAACATAAATTTTTAGTGATGATTTTGTATGCAATCCTGCATAATTTTAATGTATTTTACATGTTAGTGGGAGAGAGAAATACGATTAAAATTACTTATTTATCACACCTTGTTTGGAAAAGAAGAGCTAAATATAGCTTTTGTTCCAAAAAAAAGTTACAGTTACACACCGCTTTTAATTAGATATAGCTGCATTTTTTTCTAGTTCTTTCGATTTAATTTTAAAACGCGCGGGAACTCACTGTTTTAAAAATTTATTTGACTCACAAATAAAATTGTTTTTTACTTTAATCGCTTTGAAACACTTTTCGTCAGTTCAGCATCTGAAATATTAAAAGTGATGAAAAAATTCTTACTGGGCGTCATGTAGTTTTTTTTTCACGTATTAGTTAATGTGTTAATAAGAGCTTCGCTCTTACTTTTGTTTGTTTAATTGTATTGTCGTCTTATTCTACTCTGCAGTTTCTATTTCTTAAAGCTATCCAAGTTCATTTCTAGTATTATATTAAGTAGAAACTAACTACAATGTTTCAGTTGTCGACGAAAAGAGAGATTAATGTCATGAGCAGAGGAGAGATTAGCTATATTTCCTCTTTTAGTGGTTTACCGTGGATATTACTTCGAGTGCTTCGAATCTGGATTTAGAAAACCTTTGCTAATACTTTATTTAATTAAGTTACATTTTGAATTGACTTCCCCCTTTCTATAAGATTAGTTATTATATATACTTCAACCCATAGATTACTTTTGAGTCCTCACAACGGAAAGTTTATAAATTAATTTCTTAAATAAAAAATATTTACAAGAATTCAATGAGAAAGCTGAATCTGAAAGAAAATGCACATCAGTGTATTTAGTGTATTTTAAACAAATGATTAAAATTTCAGAGTCTATGCAGATGCATGAGCTTTTCGGATTTGACCACATAAGTGAAGTGAGCTGTAATAGTCTGATAATGATAAATGTTTCATGAGAAATCAAAATGCGTCGACAATGATAAAAGAAGGCATATGGCCAAACACGTCCTAAGGCAGGGATACTCGAACTTTTTTCCCGGTGGGCCATATAAATATGACAGTATTTCCGGTGGTTCGCATACATATGACAGATATCTCTCTCGAGCAGCAATATGAGTATAATGGATAGAAACACTTTAAGACCAAAGCAGCATTGGGCAAAACAAAATTGACCAAAATTACAAAACTCTAATTTTTGGTTTTTATTTTAATGCTTTACTAACCCTTCTATCAAACACACACACAAAATATTTACTTATACACTTTTTATACTGAATTATATGGAGTAGTTTCGATTTCCTTTCATCCATGACCAAACCTCTTGTTTACATTCTACTATCTCTTTCTTATGACAGGCAGTCCAACATTTGTCAGTCCAGACTTTCCAGTGGACATTTAAAGTCTCCCTTTTCTGGAGACCATAAGAGGTTTCCTATTTGCCCTGAATGCCAGCTAGAATAGGCTTCACCTTAGCACATCTTGGAACTAGACCGAGAAGATATCCATGATAGTTTACTTCTAGTATCGGACTATCCCTGATAGTCCACTTCTAGTATCACTGATCTGGTCTGACTTCGTCTGACCAGACGGGAGATTAGTAACAACACATTCTACTATCAAAAAAGCAAATTGATTGAAAAACTTATTCATTTGATTGCTTCATTGATAGAATTTCCCGCTAAAATTTAATACATTGTTCTTAAATAATTGAATTTTTAGTGCAATGCGCCATAACCGGGCCACCAGAAAAAGCCCCCGGGCCACATGCCACCCACGGGCAGCAGGCTGAGTATCACTGTTCCAAGGAAGGACCAATTAGGTCCATTGCTTGGATTCGGAGTACGGGAGCCTATCTCATTTTTGATTCGACCTCAAAAAGATCATAATCCAATTAATTTTAATAGTCAAATGTTATTCCTGGACATATTCGTCGAAACTTTCGAACTCTATTTCAACAGCCAACAACGACAGAACTACATTATTGTGTCCTGTCGTTGCCAGGACACGATATTGCCAAAGCTACCACCATAAACTATCATTACTCATTTAGGGTAAAAGTAGCAGTCAATCTCGTTGGCGTTAATAATGTATACTGTATACTGTCAATTTTCAGAGATACATTTTTTGCTTCTTCTTTCTTTTTTTCTTTCTTATACTTCTAATCTGAATCAGATTAGATCTACGAGATTGTTCATATTCAGCTCCCCCAGCACTACATCGGGTCTTTTGAACAGTTCGTCTTGCGTCTAGGCAACACAACTGAGCAGATGGTGAGGAGTGGTTTCACACATATTGAACTTTGTACAAACCGTGAACTTTTTAAAACCGCATGAGTATATCAAATGGATATTAAGTGGCCGGAAGTTAAGCGTGGCAAAGCAGATTGGTCTTTCATGTTCCTGTCAAATTTTGTAACGGTGACGGGGAGTAGTACACACAGACAATTTTCAGGACGGGGGGAGGTCCAGGATCGGAAAGTCCACCATTCTGGTATCATGCTGCAATACGCCCCCACCCTACATATTCTTTTGATTTTGTCGATTTTCGGGAACAAAAACAGTAAAAAATTAATTCATTAATGATTAATACTAATTACTGAATAAATTAGCATTAGTTAATAAAATTAATTATTGACAACTACTTAATTAAATTTTACTTTCTATATACATAGAATTATTATCAATTGGGAAAAAAATCAAGGGCTACGGGGGGTTCCGGATCCGAGGACCCCTCCCTTGTGTGCGCCACTGGTGCCGGGATTTTCACTATGGTACCATGCGTGCGCTGGTGGTCAAGTAATATGGAAAGATACCTATTTTTTGTGTATAAATCCAAGCAGGCCAAATGATCCAAAATCTGAGGGATAGCAGCACCATCCTTAGCCAGTTTATATGCAATACCCTCATATTTTTGGCTCACTTAAGATGGTATCAACAGCAGATGAAGAATACTACTCTTGGGCATGTTTTTGAGCGTATAAATCTGCATGAAAACCTGTCCAAGACTAGTATAAACTTGCTAGACTAATCCAATCTCTCCCCGGTCTTTAACATTTCTCCAATTCTCGGGATATTGAAAAACACGTTGCCTTTCCGAGAGAATCTATTTCACCCCAGTTAATCTGTGCTCCAAAACATATCCCAAGGTCATATCTATTTCGATTAGTTCTGATAGGAAAACGGAAGAATAGTCTGCATTTAAACGCTAAGAATCATTTTATTCGGAAATAGGTTAGTACACATTAAATGAAAGTTAAAGATAATGTGTGTAAATAAAAAAACCTTACGTTTTCACTCTGGTTCTTATGACATTTTTTCTTATCCACAATGCAACATAGCCGTAACTTATAATACTAAAAGAAATTATTGCTTTTTTCCTCGCATCTTTAATTAATAAATGAGAAAAAATTATATTCCAACTTTAAATCAAATAAGGAAAATACTTAGCTGAGCTAATTAGCTCTATGAAATTCAGTAATCTATAGGAATAAATAAAAATGAATTACGTAAAATAACAGAGAATACCAAAAACAATAAGAAGCAATTTAATGGCTCGTATGTTAAAGATCTTTCAACACAAGGATCAAATTAAAATCTGAACATTTCAGTTTTAAAAAAATCTAGAAAAGGCACATATTAAGCTCATAACTTTGTATAAGAGTCTTTCGTTTGAAAAATTGCTGGATCTGTTTTTGAAAGGGCAGGGAAGAACTTCAAAAAATCCAATTTCATTAAATCTCAAAAAGCTCATTATACTTAAGAATCCTCCAAGTTCTTTGTACGGATTCGAGAAAAAAAATTCTTAGAATCTTCTTTTGTAATTTATTTCATTCCTCTAAAAGATCTTCTCTCTTTACTTTAGTAAGTTTAAACGAGAGTATCTTTCAGTTGTATGAACTAGATCGTTAGGTCTTTAATGTCATTTAAACACTTTAAAATAAAAAAAAATTCATTAGTAAATCTTGGTATATATGTGTACATACACACACACACACATATATATATACATATTTTATATTTAAATTTTCAATCGTAATAAAATTCTTTCTATTTATCCATTCAAGTGTTCAAATACATTTTTAGAACTTGTAGTGGATGACATTTGATGTTAACACAGTTTTTACAAATATTAATTCATTAATTAAATTAAAAAACTAATAAATAGTAACAAACAAACGTAAGAGTTCAACAGCCTTTATAGAAAGGAAAAGCGTTCTCGTTGTGTCCCTGTAGCGCAAAGGATAGCAAGTTGGACTACCAAGCCAAAAGTCGTGGTATCGAATCCAATCTGTGCTAGCCTAATTCCTGAGAATGTGATTTCTTTTTTACTGCTATTTTATTAGAATAATTAAATTTAATTCATGAATAAATAGTAACAAAATAGTCCAACACCCTATATAGAAAAGAAATTGGAAAACTGTGAGAAAAACCCCTTTCTATTTTGACACTTAATATTGGGTTCTGCCATAATTATATACGTATTTATATTAATTGTAACTACTTAATAAAAAGTATAAAAATTTTCTTTGTTGGCTTAAGTAGGAATTGACTTAAAAAAATTTTTTATTACTTGTTAATAGTTATTTTTACTGTACACCATAAAAATCGAAATTCCAGTTAACAATTTAAGTAAGAGAAAAAGTACATTTATACTTACTTTTAAATATATTTAAATTTTTCTCTGATAATTTGATTTGACTTCTCCTTTGTGACTACATCACAGTACAAAAGTGGTCGAGTGGAGAACTCAAGTCCCTCCCAAATATCTTAATATTGTAAGAAACCGTATGCCAGTCCCCCCCCCCTACAAAAAAGGAGATTTTTGACAAATACATTTCCGTTCCCATGAAGACTGTCATATAGACGAATACTGACAAAGTAATTGGTGACAAATAAACAGTTTTCCCAAAATTAAAGTTTTCGTGAGCCTGGGGGGACTCAGTGCCCCGCGTGAACGCTCCCGGGTTAGAAACCTACCTGTAAAGAATACATGTTCTATGGTATATTGACAAGAGAAAAATAAAATGAAAAATAAAATTAGTTTTTTAAGTATTGCCGCAATGGGAAAAGGGTGTCGATATTTGAACTTTGATTTTTTTTTATGAAAAATTATAGCACTTTTGTTAAAGAAAATAAAGTATTTTAATACTTTTTTAATATTTATGGCGGTGAGAGGACGCCCTACTGAATAGTTACAAGAAAAAACATTAGATTCTTTAGAATTTAATTTTTTTTAAAAATAATAATTGGTGAGAAATTGCAGTCACAACAAAGGAGAAGACGGAAAAAAGCTTGGATTAGATTAATTCGACGGTGCGGGGAAACAAAGGCAAGCATTTGAAAAGTTGCTATGCACATTGTACCAGTGACACAGAAAATTTTCAAGGGAGTGGGGGGTTCAGAGTCGAAAGTCCATTATTCTCATATCACGCTCGAATATGCCATGCAACATAATCTTTTGATTTTGTCGATTTGGGAGAACAAAAAACTGTAAAAAATTAATTATTGAATAAATAATTCGCATTAATTAATAAAATTAATTATTAGTAACAAATATTTATTAATTTTTACTTACTATATATATATTGAATTATAATCAATAGAAAAAAAACAAGGGCATTGGGGGGCCAGCCCCGTGGAGTCTTGTGTGCGTCACCGCATTCTACTATTCGCTACTCAGCACTCATTTGTCAATAATGATCGTTCTAGGTTATTAATATTGAATAATTTCATTTTTTTTTGTGTGTCTAAAATCATCTAACTAAAATTAAGTCTTTTTACATTTTTTTAAAAAATTCAACCCCTTTGTGGCAGTATTAAATTTTTATATAATTATTCAATTCTTACTATTATAGCTCACTCTCTCCCTATAAATATATATATTTATATCTTGTTCAAATTTCCTATCGTTAATAAAATGCTTTCTATCCATCCAATCAAGTTCAAATATTTTTTTTTAAATTGTAATGAATGACTCTTGACGTTAATACATTTTTTAAATATTAATTCATTAATTACCGGTTAATTAATGAAATTAAATACCGGTTTTGACGCCAACATAAATTCGTCTCCATTCTTGTAACAATGTAACTGTTAAAACATTGACAAATGTTGGTGTCGAAAGCCTATTTTTCAGCCAAACTAACCGGGTTTGCATTGTTACAACAATGCAGACAATTCATGCTCTTTTTTTCAATTCCTACTATTAGTTCACTCTCTCTCTATCTATATCTATTTATTTATTTATATAAACTAAAAGTAAAAAAAAACTTTTTTAAGAACAAGCTTTTATTTAAACGCGCTAAAAAGAATAAAATAAACTTTTCCTCTAAAACTTTTTTTACTATCAACTTATAACGTCCTTACACAATTAATATTATACAAAAGCTTGTCGCGAGATTTACCTGTGTAGATAAACAAGTAAAATAAATAACTTGACCTGATTGATTTTAATTTGTAAAAATTCAAACTAAGTAAATACGAGTACTTAAATCTCGCGACAAGCTTTTATATCATATAAATTGTGTAATGACGTTATAAGTTTTTATTAAAAAAAGTTTTAAAGGAAAAGTTTATTTTATTCTTTTTAGCGCGTTTAAATAAAAGCTTGTTCTTAAAAAAGTTTTTTTACTTTTTAGTTATCACTGCACAGGTTTATCAGCCTGTTCAACTCATTGAACGCTGGTTCGCCATCCCTGGTTTAGCTGAACTAATTCTGACAAAAAGGGTATTAGACTAAAAACACAATGTTTTTAAATCCGTAATTTGTAAGCAATTTTTTCAATCTTCGTGCATATTTCTCTAACATATTAGAAGAAAATTTTAGTTATTTATTAAAAAACTTCAAAAGGCATTTAAATATTTGTATTAATCAAAAAAATGCTTAAGATTCAAAACGCATGTTGTAATCAAAAAAGAAAGTTTTATCAAATAATGATAATTTTTGGCTGGACATTGAATATCTTCTACGTAAGAATCTATTTTTTTAATTGCTCAGGTCATCTTTAGAAACTTGTGATTTTGAAAAAATAATTAACCATCGCATTATTTTTATACAGTCAGATCTCCATGTAACGAACTTCTATTTTGGGAATTTCTCTATTTTAAGAACTTTTTCCTGGAACCAAGCACATATTACTCTTTTCATCGTAAAACAACTCCAAATAGCTAAGATTCGATTTTTTTCTCTCCTTATTTTAAAAATATTTCAGGTCATTTTGCAAATTATTCTCTTTTGGCACATTTTATGAACATAAATAACCTTGAGCTGGTTTTACAATGTGTCTAACTCATCTAGAGAAACAAAATTGTCGTAATTTTTCAAACAAAATTAAGGTTCTATTTGTAATTAAATTTAAGGACATATGTGTCGTAGTGTGTGTTTAGATTACTGGTGATAAAATGAGGTATATTTAAATTACTTGTAGGCTTAAAATTAGAAAATTTCTTTAAAAAATTCCTTCATTTAAAAAACAATTATTTTTTTAATCGAAAATATATTGCATTTCTAGATAATATTTTTCTCTTATTGTTTTCCTAGCGGATTACTTTTTGATGGGTAAGATACGTACAAAAAAATGATCTTTCCGATTCTGTAATTATTTTTTATCTGAGTTTCATAATTTAAAGTTAGATAAATTTTTTAAAGAATTTCTTCAATACTCCATCTTAGTTTAACTTGGCAGCGTTGAGAAAGGTATACAATGTACCAATCTACTTAAAAAATAGCTCTACTTTTTTTGTTTTGAATTTAAATTCAAGAAAATAGATAGGAATTTGTAAAAAATTGCATACGTTGTAGAAATTAGATTACTTTTACGTTGTAGAAATGTAATTATTTTTAGACAGAGTTAATAATACTGTCAACAGTGCAACGTTATGAAATTCCAGTTTGGCTGAAAACCGATTTTCGACGCCAACTTTTGTCATTGTTGTAACAATAAAATTATTACAACAATGCAGATATATCGAAGTTGGCGCCCAAACTAATTTAATGTTTTTAATTAATATCTTTTTAATTAATTGCAATATCGGAATATAAATTGTCAAAACATGCATTGTCATCCAAACTAAACGTGTATACAAAATTTCAGCTCAATGGAGTGAAGATATCGGCTTGAAAATTGAGTTGCAAGATTCCACCCGAACAAATTACATACATACATACATACATTGTAAGTTAAATAAAAGCTTGTAATAATATATAACTTGTTCAAATTTTCACTCGTTAGTAAAATACTTTCTATGCATCCATTCAAAGTAGGAATTGACTTAAAAATTTATATATTTCTTTATATTATACTTGTTTTTCTCCTAATCTTCGTACCAAGGAACTTCTTTTATGCATAAACTCCAATTGATAATATTTCTTTTCTTCATATATATGACTACTGTCTAATCTACTACACATATTGGTATGATGGATTGTCTTTAAAAAATCGAAAGAAAATAAACGTCCACGTATAATTAACTAACCTCTGTAGTAAATCTTAATTCATTCTGAAATTCCCCAGTAATAACAATAGGTTTGACTAACAGGAAACTATTAACACTCCTAAAATACACAATAGCACGAATTCAGAGTTTACACAGCAATACAAATCCGTAGTTACAATATCAAATTAGATCAAAGAATCGCACAGTTAACTATCAAGGCTCTGACAGACTATTTGCTTCTCCTATACACAGGCTGGAAAGACCCATTAGATGTTTCTAAGCTTTTCTGCCTAAATAATCTATCTGGAGTTTTGTGCAAAGAAAATATCTGATAAAATGAGCAAAATTTTTTTTCCCACTGACCCGTTCATCTAAGGCTAGCTAAGATTTCCTCAATAAAAACAGAACTATTGAGGTTTATTCTAGTACAAGCAAAGATTATTTTGTAATACATGCAATAGATATTGTGTGCTGGATTTTTAGAAACATTTTGAGCAACAAATTTCAAATCATTTATATAAATTTTTCAAGGAAAATTTGAAACAAATTTTAATCTAAGAATTGTGGTAATATGATCGTTATTCAACCCAAATAGTATATTAATCATAATATTGTTATTCTACTCCGAAATTTTGAGATTTATAATCTCGTGGCTATTTTTATATCATTGAGAAAATGATCGACTAAAGTTTTTAGTTATAAAAAACTCATTAGTCAATCTTCCCTTATCTTATTATTTTATGAAAACTGTTAATCTTATTATTTTATGAAAACTGTTAAAATTATTTTATGAAAACTGTTAATCTTATTATTTTATGAAAAGCTATCATAATTTCTAATATCTCTTATGAATGTCTGTTATTTTCATGTTCTGTTCTTTTCATGTCTGTTATTTTCATGTGTACCAGTTTTCAGGGATGTTGCTTAATTTTCAGAAGTAGTTGTCTGAATTCGGTGTCGCATCTCACTCATAGTTAGGGAGTGCAATACCGAATACCGGTCTTTTAAGCCATTTGTAAAATTTTGTTATACCGGTATTCACAAGTTTAACTATCTTTCCTTCTGTATTTACTAGAAATTCTTAAAATTATCTCCATTATATATTCAGGGATCGCCAACAAAGCAAAATAGTATACGATTTTGTTTTTATGTCTCCCTAACGGGTGAAATTAATTACATAGATTTTGAATGCAAAGTTGTATTGTACAATCAAGAGAAATGATAAAATATGTGAATCATCCAAGGAGGGGGACCTACACTATCCTATTGCAGCTCAGGGTGATACTGAACACGCGCAGGATTCGTAGTCTGATATATATGTGTGTGTGTGTGTGTGTGTGTGTGTGTGTGTGTGTGTGTGTGTGTGTGTGTGTGTGTGTGTGTGTGTGTGTGTGTGTGTGTGTGTGTGTGTGTGTGTGTGTGTGTGTGTGTGTGTGTGTGTGTGTGTGTGTGTGTGTGTGTGTGTGTGTGTGTGTGTGTGCGTGTGTGTGTGAAGACAAATTTGTTGTGGTGAAGAAAGTCCGTAATATTTCGATATTTTTTGAATGGGTGAGTTTGTTATTTGCATTGTATTTGCATGTCATACTTTAGGGTTCAAAATGTGTTTTCAGATTTATTATATATATAAATAATAACCCATATTAATGAATAAGAATAACTGTAAAGAACGTAAAATATCATTTGATAATGCTTCGGTTTGGTTTCATTAATTAGATGATGAAAACCATTGACCACAGACTGAATAGTGATATTTACACTTTTTGGGGGATTTAATAAATAAAATGTTCTTTTATTTTTTGGTAATTCTTTATATACTGTTATAATTTATAAGTTACACATTATTTTTGTGATATTTATACTCTCTAATGAAACTGACAAATAAAATAAAATAACACACACCTGTCTTTTCTTTTTTTTTTTTAAAATTTCTACTACCGGTAAGACCTAAGAAATACCAAATACTGGTATTGAACTTTTAGTCTGATATTGCAATCCCTACTCATAGTTAAATGTTGGATTTACTCTATGTCCCTTATTTGTTTTTCTTTGAAATAAGTAAAGCAAAGTTGAAAGTTGGCTAATAATCTTGGTGGAAAGTTTCCCTTGCAATTAATGCAGGTCATATTAACAGTGCACATCCTCTGAATGGGATGTTCCACGGTTACTATATATTGTTGAATTCTTACAAAATTGAGTTAAAAAGCTAAGCTAATTAGTGGATTGTCTAAATTTATTAATAAACCTTGATGAACTAAAACTTAACATTGTCAATAATACTGT
>BMAO01020911.1:0-21810 GCA_019973975.1 Trichonephila clavata | reverse complement strand
TTAGAGATCCAGCCTTTTGGGAATTTTAACAGTCCGTCCTAGTCTTGTCTTGTTTTGAACAACTGCGTAGTCGATGGAGTTGTCGTCAGAACACTTAGGAATAGCATTCTTCATAGAGGCTATTTTTGTAGATAATGCATTTTTGTTGGTGGAAAAGACGAATCATTAGAAGAGATCTCTAAAGGGAAGACGCGCTGAATTGGACGCAGAATTTCTCCACGAGATGTTCTAAGTTTAATGAGTCGACACACACCGTCTTTCCCTGGCAGAATTTCTGTCACTTTCCCCAGTGGCCAGTCGATTCGATTGGCGTTGTCACTTTTTATGAGAACAATGTCCCCGGGAGTTATCATCGAAGTTCTAGTCTTTTCCGGCCTCCTTATCAAAGATCCAAGATATTCGGACCTGAACCTCTTTCGAATGTCCTTCTGTAAAGCTAACCTGTATTTGACACGATGGTTGAGACTTTTATGATCTGCCGCATCACAGTCTGGAACACCAGAGTTTTTGATATCCTGAAGAAACATCGCAGGGGTAAGTGGAACAAATTCTGAGTCACATTCGTCGATGTAAGTCAAAGGGCGTGAGTTGATTACAGATTCACAATCACAAATAACTGTTGTCAACTCCTCAAATGCCAAACTTGCTCTTCCAAGTATTCTTCTCAAAAACTTTTAAGAATACCAATTAGTCTCTCCCACCATCCACCCCACCATGGTGAAGAAGGGGGATTAAATTTCCACTTAATTGGACGAAGAGCATTGTCGCTACAAATGCGGCCCCAATCTAAACTTCTAAGCAAATTGGAAGCTCCGACAAAATTAGTGCCATTATCACAGTACATGGTTTCACATCGGCCTCTCCGAGCTATAAATCGCCGTAGAGCTAGCAAAAAGCTTTCGGTCGATAGCGATGAAACAAGCTCTAAGTGGACAGCTCTATATACGGCGCATGTAAAAATGCATACCCAAGCCTTCTTTCCATCTTTTAAAAATAAAGGTCCCGCCAGGTCAATTCCACAAATCTCGAACACGTTTGCCTGTCGTATTCGATCTTCAGGCAAAGGAGCAGATACAACATCACAACATTTAGAAGAAAATCTTTTGCAAACGACACATTTTGAGATAACAGAACGCACTGTTTTTCTTCCTCTCAAAATCCAAAAATGTTCTCTCAAAATATTAAGCAAAATTTGAGTTCCAGCATGATTATTTTTGATATGGTGAGAAAATATTAGTCTTTCGACAACTTTATGATTGGACGGGAGAACAGCTGGTTCCCTAAAATCTTCTGTATCCTGACGGAAAATTATTTTCGTCTTGAGCCGTATTATTCCATCGGCATCCTTATACGCACTCAAAGTTTTTAGTTTTGCATCATGCTCATTCACAAAAGATTCCGACTGGACCAATTTTATCACTTGTTTCTCTGCTGCCCTGTATTCTTCAGCATCCAAACTTCCCTTTTTCCTTAGCTGAACATCGCATCTGCAGCTCTTTACAAATCTCAAAATCCATCCCACTAACTTCACAATGCTTTCATATTTTGAAAAGCGCTGATAAAACCAGCCTGCAGATGAATCTTGATTTACAGACACCAAAGCTAATATTGAGCTTTTCCTTTTCTCTTTTAGTATCTCATCTTCATCAAACTCATATTCATTGCATGGTCCTTCGTCTTCAAATAAAGTAAGCCATTTTGGCCCCTCCCACCATCTAGTTTTCACTAAAATACTTGCTTTGCATCCTCGGGAGGGTAAATCAGCTGGATTTTCAAAGCCAGAAATATGACGCCAAGAAAAAACTTGGCTAATATTCCGTATTTCTTGGACTCTGTTATTCACGAAAATAGACCAATTTTCATCTTTAATGATCCAGGTAAGAACGGTAGTGGAATCACTCCAATAAAAACATCTAATATCCGTCCATCCAAGAGCATCCAACACAGATTTCGTTAATCTTGCTCCCACCAATGCAGCAAGAAGCTCTAATCTTGGAATTGTAGCAACTTTCAGAGGAGATATTCGTGATCTCGAGGCTAAAAAATGCACCTTTCCACATTCTCCCTCTTGTACAAGATACGTAACTGCGGCATATGCATCTCTACTTGCGTCACAAAAGGTATGAATGGAGAAGTTCTTCATATTTTCTGGATTAACGTTGATCCAGCGAGGAACGGTAACATTTTCCAATACTTTTAGTTCCCTAAACCATTGTAAAAATTCTTGTCGAAGGGATCCAGTGATTTCTTCGTCCCATTCCAACGATAATTTCCAGGTTTTTTGTAGCATAATTTTAGGACAAAGCATTACAGGAGATACAAATCCAAATGGATCAAACACTTTGTGAGTAACCGATAATATTGTGCGTTTAGTAATGTTGTCGACATTTACTTCTTTCAACCAGCTGATATTAGCGAAAAACAGTCTTCAATTTTATTCCATTGAAGGCCTAACAGATCTGTTTTGAAGGATCTTCCATCTCTGTTAGTGAAGATTCCCAATCCCGCAGAATGAACCACCTTTTTTTAAATAACTCATTAGAAACACTTATCACTCGCTGCAAATCTAATTCACTGTGGACGCTGGTTACAAGATTGTCCACATAAAAACTCTTCAAAAGACAACTAGTTACAAAAGATCAACGTCAGTATTTTGTTCAAGATGATACTTCAATACAGCTCCTAGTAGAAAAAAGACTGCTGCGAACGCCAAAAACTACTCTGGTATGCCGAAAAAACCTGTAGTCTTTGCAAGCCTTATTTGTCCACCATAGAAATCTCAAGAAGTCTCTGTCTTCTCTACAGAGGCTAATTTGCAAAAAGGCTTTCTTTATGTCTGCGATTACACCATCTTCTTTTCTCGAAAACGCAGCAAAATATCAGGAATGAGCTCAATCAAGTTTGGACCACTATGTAAGGGTCATTTAGTGACGGATGTCCTTTGAGTCGAGCAGATGCATCAAAAACCGGCGAATAGGAGTTGTCTTACTAACTTTGATAACAGGTCTGTGAGGTAAATAATTAGCAGGCAATCTTTCTCTTCAATTCTTCGATAATTCCTTCAAGCAGCCATTCGGAAAATATGCCCTCATAACTATCGTACAAATTTTCCTGAAATAACTTCGTTGGTTGTGGTGTCTAACCTTCTTTTAGCTTGCTCAAAATTATCAGGTAAAGGCACACAGTTATCTAACCAAGGCAAATGAACTTCATAGCGGTTATCTTCATTGTACCTAACAGTTTGAAGAAAATTTCAGTTGGTCAAATCCTCTTGCTCTTTTTTAGACAGCTTTTCAATAGGATCCTTGATTCCAATAGAATCCAGTTTCCAGAAGTCCGAAATGTCAAACTCTTTAGCCGAAAAGTAATGTCACTAACATGGCATTGCTTGTAGTAACTTTACTATCAGGAACTTTCCCTAACAGAGTCCACCCAAGCAAAGTTTCAATGGCTACTAATCCGCATGTAAGACTCTACGCTGACCGATTAAAATCTTTCCAAAAAGATCAGCTCCTATAAGCACTTGTACAGGTTGTGTGGCTTTTCTCCCACATCACTTAATGTTATATCCCTTTCTTGAAGCTCTTTTAACCAAGGCCCGGAGTTCACAGGTGATACATCATTACAAATAGCTACCTGATCCAAAGCTTCAAAGTTGCATGCAAAATTGTTCTTAATATTTTTCAACCTAATTCTGTAACATGTATGTACAAATTCTTTAGATTTAATCCCACCAAACAGTGAATGTACCAGAGTTTCTTTCTTTACAGGAACGTATCCCATTTCTTCGGCAAGACTCTTTACAATATAAGACTTTTGCGAGCCGGTGTCCAGAACAATTCGCACGATTTTTTCTTTTTTTATCTGATATGAGCTTACACTTTAGAGTCTGTAAAAACACTTTAGGACCCACACTCAGGTTGGACATATTGACCTCGTTGAAAACTTCAGCTTCTTCCGTCTTCTTGAAATCATTTTTTTTGACTCGTTTGTTTCGCACATCAAGGGAACATGTTTCTTCCCGCAAATTACACATTTTAAAAATGAACGACATTTTCGGACTGGATGTCCGGAGCCAGACAGGCAAAACAACAATTTTTCCCCCTCAAAATCCTTCGTTTTTCATCTAAACTCATTTTTTGCGCAGAAAAACAGTCTGCACTGGGATGAGTTTTCTCGCAAAACGCACATGACTTTTTGGTTTTATGAGTATGTGGATTGGTAAAAAGACCGGAGGCGGTGGGTGTTTTATTTTGTTTTACTCTTGGTTCAAATTTCTTATTTCTAAACCCAATATTGTCTTTCTTTTTGTTTAAACCGAAACCTTGCATCGCCAAACACATCCTTTCTTCTGATTCTACTTCAGATTTTAAGAAATTTAGTAAGCTACTAAGCCTTTCTTGTGGTTCGCCACTATGATGGAAATCAGGACCTCTTTGTCTTTGCCATGCTCTTAGTATATCTTCCGGTAAGCATGACTCAACCAAAGGATGAAGTAGAGCAGCGCTTTTATCCGTTGTTACGCCAAGTGTCTCTAATGCCCTAACCTGAGACTCCAAATGGTCATACAGCGTACATAAATTAACAGTCGAACTTTGCGAAGCGTTTTGTAAAACCAATTTTAAAAGCTCGCGGACATAAGTAAATCAGTTCGACCAAAACGCGATTTTAAAGATTCAACAGCTTTGGCGTAGTTGGCACCGGTGGGTGGAAAACTTTCCACTACCTCCCGAGCGCGTGAGCCGCTAACGGTTGCTTGCACTAAATACTGAAATTTATTTTCTGGTGCTATATCAACATCATTATGAACATGTTCGAACTGGCTCCAAAAAGGTAACCAGTCCTTTAAATCTCCCGAAAAATGGCGTAATTCTAACTTAGGTAAGTGAAATTTCTTTTTTACACTACCTGACTCTGGCGTTTGATCCTCTAGAGTATGTAAAACTGTCCGGGAGTTTAATCTCGCCAAATCCAACTCATGTTGTCTTTGTCGTTCTCTTTCTTCTTCTTGGCGCTTTCTCTCTTCTTCTTGGCTCTTTCTCTCTTCTTCTTGGCGCTTTATCTCTTCGTCTTGGCGATTTCTCTCTTCTTTTTTCTGCCTTTCAGAAACAGTTGTGGCTAGTACGGTTGAAACAAAGTCCGGATCATTTTTATATTCTTTACTGTTTAAAATTACATCTTTCAGTGTAGATATGGTAACCTTCAATGGTAAGTCCTCATTGATCTCTTGACACAAATAAATTAGGTCTTCTTTCTTGAAGCCTTTAACAGATGTAAACATATTGACACTTAATAGTCCTGTTACCGGACGCCAGATATCGTAAAAATAAAAATAAAAAGTTTCTTGTATTGAAAATTAATACTCCAAACTATTAATACTACCAAATCTCATTTATTTCACAAATTAACATGCCAACTAGAGTCCAAGACTCACCTAGTTATAAACAATTTTTTTCATGGAATACTGTTAATTAAAAACAAAACAGAACGAGCACTTCCTTGTTGCCACAGCGTACAAAATAATATACTTTTGCAATATCGTTCAGTTCACGGTGACAAAAAATTAAACAATGATAAATAAATTCACGTGAACAAAATAATAAATTTAAATAATTGTTTTGCTTTTAATATAATAAACTGAAATTTATAAAGTGGATCTCACATATATATTGAAAAAAGAAAAAAAAATGTGTGTGCTTTTGACCATATGATAGAAGTGAAAACTTCTGATTTATTCTGGGCAAGAGAATCCTATTGTTCGGATGTACTACATTTTCTTTTATGACATATTTGTATGCAGGTGTTAAGTAGTTCTATTTTTGTGCCCATTCATCAGTGAATTTGTTAATTTAATCAGTTTTCTGTGAAGAAAAATGTTTAAATAACTATCCATTTTTGTATATTTATATATGAGTATATATGATTTAAATGTCAATTAGTCTAGTTTTTTAAAAATATTTATATTTAAATTACTCATGTAGATTATGTTTATATAATATGTATGTTTGTATGATACTTATGTACTATTGCAACAATGCCAATGTTCAAGATAACTCGCCAAGTTGGCAAACCTAATTTCCCATGCTCAATGGGCAACCGTGTGCTTCCTTTCATATAATGTTGTCAATACTGTTGCGATAATACATAACAACCGTTAATATAACTCTGTAGAAGGAAACTTGTATAATGCTGTAGGCTAGGAAAACTTATGTCCTGAGCTGTTTAATTTTCTTAAAATTCTCTAAGCAAACAAAAATAGAGTCTTTGTACTTTTTCACAATTAATGCTTTTATTTTCTTGTAATCTCTTAGTTATCACTAATATTGGCAACTTTCTCACCAATTAACTTCATTAAAATTTCGGATTTAAATCCTTTGGGCACATTTTTGTGCTTAAATGCTTTTTCTTCTAAATCAAAATATAGATCTCATGTTTTGTTCCTTCTTATCTTCAATCTCCTACATAAGAATAATCTTTTTTTTTTATTGCTTGCTCTTCTCTCATTCACTCTCTAGAGTTGAGTTGAAGAGGGCTGTATGGTTGTAATATTTAATTAAAGGAAATAAAACTTCTCGGGAAAAAGTGTGCATGAAATTTTTATATAAATAAACATGCACCTAAAAAGTTTTCAATTCAAAACTAAGTGTTTCTTGTCGACCCAAGCGAGATTTCTGATTGTAGTCAATAAAATCTGAATGAATGTAATGCACCTGAACCTGATGCTTAGTTTAGATTCACTCTTAAGCAAAATGCACCTAAAGAAATTATCACTTCAAAAACTTTCATTATTTAAATATTTTTTAAAGTCCATTTTATTATTTTTATATAATATTTGGTTTTATCATTTTTCTCTTTTTGCTTTTGATTACTTAAAAAATGTAATACATATTTATGTAGAATCAAATCAATATTCATTAGTTATTTTATATTGCCCACTACTATAATTTCTGTGATAGTATGAGGTCTTTGAATTGAAACAAAATTTCAATTGTCTAGATGTTTCTTTGTATTATTATTTTATCATTTTTTTCTGTGTGAGTAAATATTGATAGATTTTGATCTAGTGTTGATTTTTAATAATATTAATGGTATGAAGGAACTTGTTCTGATAACAGTAAGTTTTGGTATATAAAAGGTTATGTATTAAAACTTCATTCCATTAGTATTGCCATTTAATGAACTTATGTCAATTTCATTTCATGTCAATTGTATAATAATGCATAATTTTGTAAATTAAATATTTTACTTCTGCTGTTTTTATTTGATTATTTTAAATTGTTAAATAATAAGTGCACATTTTCCCTGTTATTTACTTTAAAAATAAAAAGAAGGGGATTTTTTTTTAAAAAAAATATTATTTTAATGAATGAATATAAATCTTTAGAGAGTATTCTGCAAAAAACGTAAAATATTTTGTCCAACCAAAATAGCAATACTTAAGCCCTTACAGGACCATAAGGTTGCAAAAAGTAAACATTATTTTGTAATTATATATTTTAGTTTTTGTTTGAACCTAAAATAAATAAAAAATTGTGACAGTGTGTAGTTTTTGGAATTTTGTGAGAATAGAGTAGAATTATTTCCATGGAATTATTTTTCATTATGTGGTATTTGTTTTCATTTGTTCAATATTCTTTATTGTTGCATAAAATAGTTCTTACCAAATAGCATAAAACACATGAGAAAACAGGGATATATTATAATGTGATACTATAAATTGAAATAACAGAATATAGTCCACAAGTGTTTCCACTGACATCAATTGTTTTGAACTCTTTTTTTTCTAAACATTCCCGTTTATATAATTGCATTCAGTGTGCATTCTATTTTGATATTCTGTATAGAAATGCAGATAAAATATGACAATCACCAATTTTAAACAGGGGATGTTTTCCCCTAGTCCTGAAAGTGTTAACCATGTGAAATTTACTGGAAATAAGAAATGGTACAACTTTTTAAGTATTTCCAATTGGATCATCATTTTCTTGAAGTATATTTTGTTCATTGATTTTACATTTTTTATATTGTATTAACAATTATTACAGTGCCTGACAATTTTTTCCATAGGTTTTTTGGGAAAAACGTCTGCAAGGAATACATGCTTGTGATAAAAAAGGAAGAGTGATTGAAACATTTGAGTTACCAGCCAAAATTAAAAGTATAAAACTGATTGTATAAAATTAAGATTTCTCAAATATTTTTATTTTGAATGAATTATTTGTCTCACTTTTCATTTATATAGCTGTTGGCTTGCAACTTGGAGATGAAACAATATTGAGAAGTATTGCAACAGCTTTGCATATAAATGAACATCCAATTATTGGTCAAAATAAGCCAAAATCTCTTCTTGATAAGAATCCTGGAGTTTTTATCAACCCAACACAGCCTTTAGTCCTTGTAAGCTCATATATATGTATTCCATATCTGTAATTATAACATAAAATATGTAATAATTGCATCAAAATATGTTAAAAATTCTTGAAATGCAAAAAGAAGATTGAGAAATTGAAGTATTTATTATTTTAAAATAAATTATAAAAATTTTGTACTTTTTGATCATTAACACTTTTTATGTAGATTCTCTAGTAATTTTATATATAGGCAAAAAGTTATTTTTTGGATATGTTAAAATAATGTATTAAATAAATATTCTTTTATTTATAAATAATAATGAAAAGTATTTTATGAAAAACAAAAAACTTTGTTGGAAAAAAGTATAAAGCTTGCAATTGCATAATTATAACTGGAGGATGTGCTTTGCAAGTTTCATATAAGATACACTCATCCCCCCCCCAACTGGTAGTTGCATTAATTTTTAAGTTTATTGGATTATATCCTATTTTTTTCTTTATAAAAATATATTGATGTATATTTCTTTGTCAAAAATAAATTAATAAGGAAACCAATGTCATGGATCTGCAGTTTTTGATATTGCATTTTCATAAAATGTGATTATTTGCAAGAATGAGAAATAAATTTTGTAAGATGCTCATTAGGACAAAACGTAATCTTGGAAAAAATATTTATATTATAAATAATTTTAAAATATTTATTATAAAATTCAATCAACTGATAAACTGTACAATCTCATTATGACTTGTGATTTGAAAGATACCTGGAAACAGATACTGACAAGTGAAATGGTGGTTAAAAATAAATGACATATTACATAAATGACATTTAAGGAAACTCTGTCAAGAATTAGAGCAGAAAATTATAAGTACTGTATAGGAGTATCCCCCCCCCCCAGCTCCCCTTCTGATGCTGGTCCCTTTTGAATTAAGTTTCAACTAATTTTTATTTCTTGCAAAATTTTTGGATTCATATGGTTTTAAGTTATTGTGCAGCATATATGGGGAAGCTTGGTAAAAATCACATATATTTCCAAAAGTTGACAAAAACCTGCTTATGCTAAGTAAAGTTGAAACAAATGGTGAACATACTCAAAAAACACTAATTTATTTTGTTATGTAACTTTTATTACTTGACATCCATGCTGGCTATAATTAAAAGTGAAAGAATGAGACCACATTCATAAAGAAAAGATTTGCCAATTGTAATTAGTTTTTACTGTTATGTAATTTTTAAGCAAGTTGTTGTTGGGAAAAGCATGTTCTTAGTCTGTTTTTTGAATTAAAAATGTAGAATTTTAATGAAATTTTAAAATAATTTCTGTTGTAGTTTTTACATTAATGATTTATGGATATCTAAAATTTGTCATAAATTCCATACTATATAGAAACTAGAACATATTTATAATAATTTTGTTACTGTTCTACAAAACTGCACATAAATAAGTTTTCATATTGAAGTAGTTTTTAAAAATATTTTAATTTATAGATAGCTAATGTATTTTGTACAACAAATATTACACAATAAGTGAAACACTATGGATAACTTTTGTATCTTAAATCATTTTTATACTGAATAGAGGATTTGCCTTCAAGAATTTCAGAAATATTTAACTAAAGGCTTATATTTTATTTCCGAATAATTACTTATCATGGTTATGAAAACTTTTAGTTATAAATTTTTGATGGTAGATTGTAAGTGATTTGTATTTTTGTATTTTTTTAAAAGGGGCTATAAATGATGGCTTATTTTTAAGGCCAATATTTTGAAAATTAAATATATAAAAAATAAAAGGAAATGGAGCTTATATATAATTTTTCCTCTCATAAAATATAAAGTAGTATTTTAATCTCCTTCATTAAATGTTTAACTTTTAAATGTAGAATCATACAAAGCATTAGGTGTAGGTTTAAAAAGATAAATTGGACACCCCCTGAAAATTTCCAAAAAAAGAATACTGTGTTTTTTTTTAAATAATAGGTATGGGAATATGTTGTTTTTTATCAAATAAAAAGATGTAAAATAGTATATTTGGTTTTCCACTGCCATCTTTGATATTTTTAATTCTAAGATTTTGTGTTCTTGCTTTTTCAAACTTATGCTCACAGTGTATACCATTAATCAAAGTTGTTTATTATTCATTATTTTCATTAATTTTTATCGTTATAAAATATTTGTATTACTTTTTATTCAAATTGGTAAAATAGTAAAATCAATTTCAAGACTAAGTAAATTGTACTACTGCCTCAAAAAGAAAAGATTGTTAGAAATACATTTTGGAAAATAAGTAAATTAAAATAAGGAATGGAAGTATGAAATTTTTATTATTAAACTGAATTAATTCAATGGAATTATAATTATTTGAATGTGTTCAAACGTATAGCTCTAATGTTTATAAATTATTATACTGCAAAATAAGAAAATATATGTATTGCATTTTAATTTTATTATCTGTAATTTATTTAGAGTATTTTGTAAATTTTTTTAATGTTTTAGGGTCTTCATGTAACCGATGAAGATATTGAACTTCAAGAAAAGAGGGTTTTGGAAGCAAGAGAAAGATTACAGGAAGCCTTAAATGAGTAACATTCATTTTAAAATCATTTCCATTTGTTCACTTAGGTATGTATACCCCCTCCCCCTCTTTCTAATTGTGTAATTCATATGAGATATTCTGAAATGTTTTTCGCTCCCTTAGAATTGATTAAATTGATTTATTTATATTTACTATTTTTGCCTGTTGAGGTATTTAAGTGAGAGAACTTAAAAGTTATAAAATAAAAGGAAATATATAACAAAATTGGTTATAAATGCATTCAATATTTGTTTTAAATAAGTACTCATGAATTTTATTTTTTTCCAAATAAAACTTTTGTTTTCCTCTTGTATTTTTATGAATAGCATTTGTAAAGTAATATAATTTTATCATTCAATTGAAATAAAAGTGAATTATTTAATATTATTGAATATATTGTTATTTAGTATTTATGCCACACTATTGTTTTTTTTTTTAACTAATTCAATATTTTAAACATTTATTTTCATATTACTTCAGTTTTTTGAGCATACAGATAGATTTCTTGTAAAAAAAAATATATATTGGAAAAATTGACATTGAAAATAAATACTATGTTTTTTGGTAATGTTTTCTTCTCCTTAACATTTAAAAAATATATTTTTTAGATCAAAAGTCAGAAGTTTAAGTATTTCTAATTTGTTCCTAAATTAAACTACATTATAAATTCATTGTTATAAAAAAAATATTAGTAGAAAACAATTCACAGTATGGAGGCAGTTAAAATAATGAAAAAGATTCATATGCATTTGAATTTATTTGATGCTGAATGAAATGTTAGTTCAATAATTTAATATATAATTTGCTGAATTTTTAATTATGTATAAATTGTCCTTTTTTCTAAAATGGAGGAAAAGGTGCTTAAAAAAATTTTTTTAAGAGATATTTTTACTTGTATTAAAAATTATATATCAGCATTAACATTTAATTCTAAAAAGAAGAATTATATAGGTATGTTCATAATATTACTAATATTATTTTTTAAAAAAAATATCAATGCAATAACTTAAAATGTTGGATTTTGTTAACCTATTCATATTTTGTGACTTTTACCTAGTTTAATTAATTCTTTGTATATGAAATGGTAAATATTTACCTCTGATTTATATTACAATTTCTTTTCCTTTATGTATTATATAAGAATTGTTAAATTGAGGTTGTGTTGTATAATTATAAGACTGTGGTCTTTTTTTATATACACTATTACAAAAGACTACTAAAAATGAGCATTTTGAAAACATGATAAACTAAGATTCCGATTTTGTACTAAAAATATATTTAATTCAATAAATTCAAATAAGAATTATAGTTAATATCATGTTCTTTGTTTTATATTACTTTTTTTTGCTATCACTATTCATAACAATAATTAATATAACATAACATAGTAATTTACTATCATTATTAAATTGTCTTAGAATTAGCAAGTTGGTCTTTAATAAACTTGTATTGAATATTTTTCTTCATGCAAAATTTCCATCCTTATCGATTTTTCCTAGTAGTTTTAAAAATCTTTTTTTTATTCATAAAATTACTTTAAATGAGGTTTATTGCAAAAGCAAGTTTTACAGTATAAGCATATATATTTTCTTTTTCATTCTTTGAATAGCATTATGTTATACTTTTGTTCATCTAATTATTTTATTTAACTGTATTACTAACTGCATTGTATATTATATATTAATTTTTGCAGCAAAGCCCAATATATGAAATTACGAATCAATATCAATCATTGAGAGTAATCATGCATCATTACATGAAGATTTCCTATAGAACAGGTATTTTCCAAGTATCAAGAAATGGTCCAATATAAAGTACAAACACATTTTTAAAATTAATGTATTAAAAGCATATGCTGTGAACATTTTTGTATTACATTTTGTTTTAATACTATGCATACACTGATGTAAATTCATTTTAGAAATGTAAATAAAATCATAATTTGTATAAAGCTTTCAATTATTTTTAGAAGATAAAATTTTGACATCATCAAAATACACTAAAAAGGTTATATGAAAAGTACCAAAATATTTATGAAGCATTTTTTACTCTATGCTTGCATATGCTTTTCTTTTAAAAGGAAAGATTTGTGTTTACATAGCTTTAAAAAATGAAATTAGAAAAGCCTTAGAAAATATAAAGAAAGTGTTAGAAAATGTAAAGAAACTTTTTTTACACACAATTTACTTAATTTTCTTAAATTTAATGGGATTGCTTTTTATTCATGCTTTCTTTTAAAATTCAGTTTTAAATTTTTTAATTATTTTTAACTGGTATATGTGCTTTATTTCAGAGTACTGTAATGAAGGACAATAACTTATTAAAAAAATATTCTAGTCATATTAAGAATGTTATGATAACCATATAAAGAGTGATAGCTGAAGTTAAATATGATATGAAAAAAGAATGTTTTATAAACAAAAGTTGATAGCAATAATTTCAAATATTTCTTGCATTCCGAGCATTAAAATCTTGTCTGTAACATTTGCATCAAAAGTTAGAAATATTTTATTAAATTAGTACCATAAATTTGTTTAACAATGCTTAAGCATTGATTCAATGAGTAAATTTTTTTTTGAATTTTGTGATCTATTTAATGTGCTTTGTTTTTCTATTCTCTTAATTTATGTTTATATATATAATCTCACTGTTTAAATTCTCTAATGCTCACATCCAATTCCTAATTTAGTTATTATATAATCCAATTATTAAATATATGTGATTTTACTTTAGATTTAATGTAAAAAAATACCCTTTTTTTGTCTTATCATAATAAATAAAAAATTCCTTAAGTATAGTGGGTCAGTGGCGTAACGGAAAATAATTGGGCCCCCCCCCGCAAGGTCAGGTGCTGGGCCCCAAGCCAGATCTTACACACACACACATATATATATACACTTGTTAGAAAAAATTTGCATTCACCAACTACTGCTTACCTAAACAACGAAAAAATTTTAAAAACCGGAATTTGAAATTTTAAAAAAAATTATATTTTATTTAGTTTATTCCAAGTATTGAGAATAACAAAACTAAACTCGGTTTGCTTTGATAGTTTTGAAAATAAGGACATGTTTGTAGCGATACCAACAAAAATCAAGTAGAAAAGTCTGCTTTCACTGTTTAGTAGTAACTACAAAAATTATTTAAAAAGGATAATGAGCTATTTAATAGCTGGTTGGATAACCCTATGTTTTGAAAACCTCCTGAAGTCATTTCGGCATTGAATTAAAAAGTCTAGTGGTTTCTTCAGAGCTCATCTTCTCTCATTCGTCCAGCTCATCTTCTTTCATTCATCCTTAAGGACACTCTTTTCTAGCAAATGTGGGGCGTGGTAGCAAGTGGTCAGGTCGAGCCCAGTACCACTGAAGACCCTCCGTGTAGGGGAGCAATGCACGTTAAATCTGTTGAGAGCTCAAACGTCCTCCCGTTAGTGTGGTGTGGTAGTTAGGAGAGGGAAGTGCCAGCTCAGGTGTCGTCCTCGTCACTTGACCTTGGTTCAAAATTACGAGGTCCGTCGCCAAAAGCCCTCGTGTAGCTGAACAGTGTGACATTAATATTCACTCACTCACTATTCTAGCAAGTGTGTGTATATACATACAAAGGATTGCCAAACCATTACTTAATGTACCTTAAAATATCACGTAAAAAATATTTAATATTAAACTTATAATTGAATACAAAATCAACCGGAGCCTGAGTAAACGAAGTAAATAAAGCATAACATTTTTAATATTTATTAAAACGGGAAGTCTAACGATAGATAACATGGTAACTTTAATAAAATTGAACACTAAGAAAGACACGAACACTGTAAAATAATTTTCGATTAAAATTCTTAAGAAAGAAAAAAGGTATGTCATATATATATACCTAATCCTTCATTTCTGAATCTCAGAGGCTGAGCTTTGACCTAAAGTTCAATTATATTCTAGCGTATATAATTACTGCAACTTTTAATAAGGAGTGTTCTTTGTATGAAGCAAAAATGATTTCATGAAAAAAATAAATAAAAACTGATACATTCCATTATGCTTTCTTCTCATTATGCCTCCATTTGATTGAATACTAATAACTCTATCATCAAATAATCATTTGAAATGCTCCCTCTGCTTTTTCCAGTATCGTAATACTATTTTACTTGAACAAAGCATAACAGATGTACATTATTTACGACTTCGCTAAATGAAAATGAAATACATGGGGGGGGGGGGAAGCCGCCAATAAGTTACGTTGCTACTTCGTAAAAAGTAAATCATGTCTTTTTTTTTCTTCCTGCAGCCTAATGTAAAGTGTATGTAATAGTAACAGCAATGAATATTTATATCTTTTTAGCATTTGATCCGTCTGACTTTAGTTTTATTTGTTAGTAATTAAGGTTTAAAAAGAAAACCCACACACTAAAGAAAAGTATCTCTCGTCGCCTTGATTACAGAAAATTAAAAAAAAAATGTTTTTTGATTTGGCTAAAGGATTAAAGATATTTAATAAGCATATAAAAATTTTGATAAGGATTCCTGTTAGATCGCTAATTGGAAAATCGCTTAAAAATTCGATTTTAAAAAGTGCGAAGCGAATTTTGAGAAAATCTATGTTTATGGCGTCAGACAGGCTTTGGCCCCCCCCCCGCAGTGCGGGAGTGTACGTTACGCCACTGTAGTGGGTTATATGTAACAGTTATTTATTCTTTACAGTCCAAGTTATTCACAATGATTAATATTGGGCTGTATTTATTAATAATCCTATTTACAAGCCATATGCTTGTAAATCAGCAATCATAACAAAATACTGATTAAGATAATCTGTATATTTTTCCTATTTAGACAGTTGAGTAGGAAACATTAGTATAAACATTAAAAAGTTTCTATAAAGATTAATGTATATATTTTTTATGTATAATATCTCATTTTGAAAATCTTATTATAGTACTTTTGTAAGTGAATTATATTAATTTCCAATGAAAAGAAACAAAGTTTTTGCTTAAAACTGTTATTTTGCTGCTTGTTTAAAATTGTTATTTGCTAGAAATCTTCCTATGTTTTCTATATCCGTCTTTCTATTATCTGATAAAAGTAAATTCTATTTATCTAAACCTAGTTTAATCTCATTGAATCTATTTTCAGATAAAGTATTGAATCTAGTAAATTTAAGTTTTATTATTATTTTAACATTTTGTATGTAAATGTATTCAATACCCATTGCAAAGAAGTAGAGTGTTTGTTAAATACTCATTGTATGCATTAGTGATATTTTCAGACATTCAAGCAATTATTCTGTAAATTTATAATTGTTTTGTCAGATATTCTGGTTTTGATTAACCAAAGGAATCCAATATTTTAATTTATTGCAGTAAAGTTGATTGTAATGTGTTTTTTTTCTTCTTTTTTTAATTTGGCAATCAAGATTTCTTATACAGAATTTGATTCAATTTTGTTTTTAAATTGTAGAAACAATAAAGAAACAACATTTCAGAAATAGAATTCAGATTAACAAGTATCAAGCAAAAAGATAAATTTAAAAAACATGAAGAAAAAACTGAGTTTTTAAAAACTTATTATATGGATTATTTTTAATGGTACTGATATTCTTTTTGAAACATGTAGATTAAAATTATGATTAACATATTGTATCAAAATAACAAAAACTTTTCAAAATTAAAAATAATATTTTTAAGAACATTATCTGAAGAAAGTTAGATGTTTAACAAACTAATAATGTACTTTTTAAAAATTATTTGAATAAACAAAAACTCTTTATTTAGGGATACACTTGTTTTATTAATATACTAGAATTACAATCTTAAATACTAAGACAATTATTAACATCCTACATGTCAACAACAATACAAATTGGGAAATTCATTTATAAAATACTCAAATTTAGTGCCTTCAACTTCAGTAAGTTAGCTTGATAATTAAAATAAAATGCAGACATATTTAAAGTAGAAAATAACTAATCCAACTAAAAATTCCTAGGATTTTTTAAATTTTTAGTTTATATTACAAGGTTTGAGAATAACCACTCTGGATTTCAAATATATTTTATAATTTTTTGAATTGCTGTGTAGCTGAGTGGTCATGGTTATGAAATCGTGTCCAGCAAGTCTTGAGTTCGAGTCTTGTTGCCACTGAAAACCTGCTGTGTGCAGAAGCTAGTGTACATTAAATTTTACATGACTCCAAGTTTTCACGTTGGAATGGAAGTTTGGAGAGTGGGGTACAAGCTCAAGTCATCACTTAACTGAGGTTCAAAATTATAAGGTATATTGTCAACACAGTCCTTATGTTGCTTTAGAGTGTGATGTGAATATAAAATCAGATTAAGGAGTTTTGGGTATTTTGTTGTTCTATATTATATTATTTTCTATAATTATCTGTTCTTATATGATAAAAATTTAAATTGGTTTATTATTTTATTATGACAGAATATCGATTTAATCCAGATCAAATTTTTACAATAGTAGTTTTTGGTATACTTGAAAGTTTCTTTATAAAATCTGTCATGAATATTTTTATTATTAACTGTTACCATTTATTGTTAGATTAAAATTTTTCACATAAAGGCTACTTAAATATTTTGCACATGTCTGAACATCTGATCTATTTGTTTAATTTTTACTAAAAGATTAAACAAATAATTACTACTCGATTCATCAAAATTATATTTTTATTTAAAAAAAATCTTTTCATATTCATAGTATGTAAAACTTTTAGAGAATGATGTGCTAGCTCAGATGTCATGTTCATCTAGGTTCAGAATTATGTGGACTGTCAGGCATAGCTTTTCTGTTTGTAAGTTACCTTTAACAAACAGTGATTTACTCTAGGGAGAAAAAGAATTGATTCCGACAAATTAATTATTGTAACTTTCTTAAGTATTGTAAAAACAACAAAGTATATTAATATTGAGAGAGAGAGAAGCATTTTTCTACCTAATTAAGCAATGGTTCTTGCATTTTTCTTGACTTGCTCGATCAAAACATTTTAAATAATAATAACTTGAATATGTCATTTTATTTTAAGAAATTCAAATGCAGTTAGAGCACTCTCTCAGTTTGATTAACAGAACTATCAAATACTGTACACTACATTTTGCTTTTCAGAAAAGGCCTGGCATTTAGCAAATCTGGTTTACTATATTGCAGCACAGACTAGCCGAAGTTTGAATGAGGAGTGTTTCTAAGTTTTTTGTCTACACTTCATTTTTATAAGAAACGTACAATTGACTGTTATTGCCAGTGTTTGCATCCGCCAAGCGGTGCTATAAAAATGCTGTGGAGTGAAAAAATTGTCTATTGTTTGTTTCATATAAGAATTTATAAAACATTGGGGGCAATGAAAAATGCATTACTGTCATTTAAAATATCATGATTGAAGATTGGAGCCCTACAGGGCTAAGTGCTATGTTCATATATTTCACGATACGTTTGTGCATCTTAAGTGCTTCTATTTCATCTTTATCATTTGTACTCCTTTTGCTTAGGGTTTGCAGCCCCCAAATCCTGGTGTTTCTTCAAGTGAGTGTGTGTAAGATTTAATGGCGCAAGAGCCGATTTCGGTTAAACTGTGCCAATCAAGTGTTAAATATTACAATTCATTAAAAAATATCTAAAATTTTAACAAGAAAGCAGTTTTTGTAGTAAAAGTAAAACATCAAATTAAATGCCAAAATACAATTCAAAAGATAAGAGCAATTTCTTCAAATCTCGGGATCAAAATAACCAATCCCGGGATTTAATTATATTTTAAAATTTTTCTCTCATGAAAATTTTTTAAGAATTTAAAATTTTCAGTAAATTAATATATCAGCAGTTATGTTTTGTACATGGTGTGCAGCTGGCGGTTATTGGTGTACTTTATAATAAGTTGAAAATTTAACCAGATCAGCAATATAATGAAGGAGAAACTTATTTCACAGATAGTGACTCGTGCCAGAAGGAAGATATTTTTGACAGTGAAGGATTCCTTGACTGTAGTCAGAGTCATTAATGAAATAAGATAACTGAAACAAGTATTGTTACACTGATGAATAAGGCACAAAAAATTCATACCAATGTTCAAAAGGTCACCAACAAAGAAGATTTTTTACAACAATACAGGGTGGTCCCGAATTCATGGTACAAACTTCAAGGTTAGATACAGGACATTGCAACAATCATTTACTGTGTAGGAATGTATGGGTGCAAGTGACGCGATGAGGCGCAAACAGAGTAAATGAAAGAAAAGAGAAATGGAGTTATCGGTTGGTTGTGTTGCCGGTAGAGGTAGTAAATGTCTTGCCGCCGTTCAATATGATGTATCAGTAGGGGAAAGCACCATTCGCAGTCTACGATGGAAGATTTTATGTATGCGGAAAAAGCAGGCATGCATTACATGTAGGTGTGCAAATGGAAACGGCAGAGCTGTGCTACGAATGTATCATGCGCAGTTGCCTGATTCTGATCACAGAATTCTTCAGCGGTTACATCCTCAACTGAAACAGGTTCGTTCCACGTGACTAGACATGATGCTGGTCGACGAAGAGCTGTATGCAGTCAAAACCTGGAAGAAAGCATCTTGAACGTTATGGCTGATAGACCCGGGTCAAGTACAAGAGCTGTTGCTCATCACTTAAGTGTAAGTCATCAGACCGTTTGTAGAGTGTTAAACGAAAATCGCTTGTAACCCTTTTATTTTCAGCGAGTACATGTTTTGAATCCGGCAGACTATCCTCACCGCCTAAACTTCTGTTAGTGGGTAGTACAGTAATGTGCGCTGCAGACGGACTTCATAGCTATTTACAGATGAGGCGATGTTTACCCTCGAGGGTGTCTTTAATGCGCGCCATTCCCATGTGTGGGCAACCGAGAATCCACATGCTATGTGACCACATACGCATAACAACGATTCCGCGTGAATGTGTGGGCTGGTCTGGTATTGATTGGCTCATATTTACTACCAACTCCACTTAATGGCGAATGTTATCTTATTTTTCTGAAACAGATGCTACCAGAACTGATGCAGGATGTTCCGATCGCCATTCGTAATCGCATGCGGTTTCAGCATCATATGGCACCAGCCCACTCAGCACTGATGTGCGCACTTACCGGAATGCCACGTTTGGGGCGTGTTGGATCTTTGTCACCTCGATTTATCGAGCTTCGATTACTTTTTATGGGGACATCTAAAGAATATTGTTAATGTGACTCCACTTGACTCAGATAAAGATCTCGAATATCCGAAGCTGCTGCACGTGTGCGTCAAATACCTGGCTTCTTTTGAACGTGTACGCATGTCAAGCATGTATCGCTACTGGTGGACACAATTTAACAGTATTGTACACATTACATTTGCCAACGACGCTTTCAATAAACACTTTATCTTTCCTTTCGTCTCTTATTTTTTGTGTTTATGACTCACAGCTTCACTTGTGCCCATACATTCCTATTCAATAAATGATTGTTAAGGTGTCCTGTACCTACCCTTAAAGGTCGTACCATGAATTTGGGACAACCCTGTATATCCGAACAGAATTTGGCTAGGACATTGTCTTATTAAGAGACTGCAAGATGAGGTGGAGCAGTCTTTTGTTAATAGTGGAACGTTTCTATTTACTGAAAGGTTGCATACAAAAAGCATTAATAGATATAAAAATACAGATAAATCACTCATATTTATCTCATGATTAAACCAAATGTTATTCGATACAACTACTGCTCTTGTAGTCTTGTGTACCAATAAAAACCACCTTTGTAGCACTCTGCGGTCGAGATAGCAATCTGTTTACAGCAGAAACAGCCATAAATTTTATCCTAATAAAGCTTACAGGTGCAAAAAAGTAAAAAAAAATTATATGCAACTCTCATTTCTCGTATGGGAGAATGTCACACAGATCGAAATGGTTTACTGCAATACTTAGACAATGATATAATTTTGAAATAGGAAAATAGATTTTGTCACAGTTCCTTCTACGAAATGCCGTAAATTAATAGTGGGTGTTGTGAATTATTGATCAGGGGGTCTGAGTGGGTGGAACGTAGTTTGACACCACGCTCAGACCCCACGTGGCCTATCTCGACAGAAACCATATGTAACGGATTCTGCCTCAGTCTTAATCTTGAACTGGGCTTCGGCATAACGAGATGTGCTGTTGTTTACTCGTATATTTTAAGTCTTAATCTTGTTCTTGGCTTCGGCGTACCAGGTGCCGTTGTTTACTAGGATTTTTATCTCGAATATTAGAATTTATTCTCTTTATTATTTCAGTCCAATCAGTGTAACTTGATTTAATTTGTTAAATGTTGTTAAGTTTATCGTTGAAAGTTTATGTTACCAATAAATCCAGGAAAAAGCCAAATTCTAGGACTCCAATATTATTATTTTGTAGCACCACACACACGCAGAGTAGTATATTTATTTCAGTGGACCTTTTTGAAAGACTAGAGGCTTCGAATCCCAATGCATTACTTACAGCTCATGAAATTGGATCTTCAATTTCAAATGAGGTAACACTTGAAATATATTCACATTCGGATTCAATAATTGAATCAATTTGTGCACAAAAACCATTAAGTGTAGCACAAGAACTAGATAAAATTATCAAAGAGGAATATGCACCAATGTAGCATATTAAATTTGTCATAAAAAATTCAAAAAGAATGGAGGAAGACGTAGTGACTACCTGGAAACAACATACTCCAATTTAATGACGATAAAGCATACTGATGTAGAGTCTGAACTAGCATTTTCTTCGGCCGGACAATTTGTAATAATAAGGCGTTCGAACGATGAAACGCTGGACAAGCTGTGTTTTTTTAAAAGATTATTTACAGAAGCACAAGAAATGAAAAACGATGTATAAGTTTATATTTAATAAAACTCTGATTTTTTGGAGTTTGTGTAAGATTT
>BMAO01020910.1:0-35429 GCA_019973975.1 Trichonephila clavata | reverse complement strand
CATTCAGCTCCTATTTGAGTATAGTAAAATGCATGAATTATTGACGAAGCTGTTGAATAACAACAGATGATGAAGATTCAATTTTATAAATGTGGTGAATAACGTTGATTTTTTGCAATATATAAAATTATTTTTATCATTTTAAGGTATAACAATAAATAATTTTATAAAACTAATCACTAATCGGTGCACAATATTTTTCGGTAACCCGTATTTTGCTAACTCATAGATTCAACGGTTTCCACACACATAATCAAGTAACATTCATTTGCCCATTCGAGAAGCATGGATTTTCTAAGTTCAAGCATCGAATGAATATTGTTTGGGTATCAGATTCATTTATGGTCATCACGAAAGCCAAACGAATCGGGAATTGACGCCTTTTGAACGGTATTAGAGATTCTGATGGTATCAGTGGAATACGTGGCAACAGATTTCGCAGTAATGTAACCGAATTCTCGTCTAAACTTTACATTAAAAATGTTTGCTTTAAGAAGTTCTCAGTATTTCTTCTGATGATCAAACGTGCACTGTTGCGAAATCTAGATGGATTTAAGTTACGCAGCAATAGCCGGGAACCAATCTCAAACCAAAGATTGTGTGGAGATATTCCTGATACAAATAGAGAATTTAAAAAATCGGTTTAAAAATTTACGGTTTTTTTTCCATTAGCAACAATGTCGATCTATTTAAAAGGCATTGGATCACCTGGCAACAACCCTGCATCTAGAAATTTATTTCATCATAATATCCACATTTTATTCTGATTAAGTAACAGGATTATACAGAGGCAATAATTATCTAGATAGTTAAACAGTATATACGGAAAGACAATCAAAATCAGTTCCTTTTTGTCTGAAGAACAATACAGAAATTGTATGGCTATTTCATGCATTATGTATTGGGATGAAGCTTTACTTCACCGATTCCAATATTCTGAAGTTGGTTAGAAAATATTTTCTCATATTCAACATCTTGCAAATGTACTCGCGTGTTTATGGTCAGTCGAAGGGTTTCCACGTTTCTCCATAAAAGCAATTGTTCTAAACAGGCGTTAATCTCGTGAGAAAAAGTAGAGCAAGAAATGACTGTTAATGTCTGTAGGAAATCACCAGATAGAGAGTAGTACGACGTCACCGAATATTTTCTCGTAACCGTTTAAATACAGCCAAGTTCTGTGTAATGCTTTGAGTGAATGCTTAGGGTCATGGTAAACTTATCCCTGATCATGATTGAATTCATTTGAAATACTGTAGCCAATCCGCTCTTTTTTTTTAATGGTACACATTGCATCTAGTAACTTATGAATGTCCAATGGCATCCAGAAGCGAAATGTGCCTTTTTACACCATCTAAAAAAGTGACAATGCCCGAAGATGCAATAACCAACGCAATTTAATGTTACAATCGTAATTTCACAAGGCTGCGCCTGCAAGTTTAGTTGCTCTAGGGAATGAAAATCCGGAGGTGGAACTCGAACGCAAAACTTTCGGCCTCATTCCAGCAGTAACCACAAAAGTTACGGAAGCTTTTCAAATCCGAAACCAGATTCTCGTTCCTCACCTCGAGAAGTACTCGGGGCCCACTTTCGACGTCCCTACTTCTGTAAGTTCAGTACCTGAAGGGGGACACTATGGTCGTCCAGCATTATTCGGTAAAATTACGGGAGTTTCTAAAATCCGATTTCAGATTCCTGTTCCCCCCACCCAAAAAGAACACCATTAAAGTATTTCTCACACCTGAAGAATTTTAAAGCAAGCCTCTGCCACGGTTCGCGTAAAAAACATTTGTCTGGCATTATTCGATGTAGTTATTGGATTATCTTGAATTGGTTTGTGAATATTAGGATCGTCAGTCCGAAAGTACGTCCAAGACCATTTTTTGCGTCTCTACGTCGGTCAGTAAGGTTGGTGCTGCTGTCTGTGAATAATTCGGTCCTCCAGCATTAGCTGGCAAAGTTACAGCAATTTCCAAATTTTGATTTTAGACTCTCGTTCACCATCTCAAATTACACCAGGAACGAACTTTTCCCGCGCCAAGACTTTGAAGGAAAGCCTCTTCCCCGGTTTGCGTGATATACGATCGTCTTAAATTATCCTGCAAAACTACAGTAATTTCTCAGATTGAATATCAGATTCAAATTATCCGTTTTGAAATACGCCAGGGACCAATTTTTTTGCGCTCCAAGTCTTTTAAGGTAATCCCCTGCCACGATGCGTGTATAAATACGGTCAACAGTCATTATCCGGCAAAGTTATCGGAACTCCAAAAATTCGATTTCAAATACTCATTCCACATCCTGAAACCCACAAGGAACGTACTTCTGATGCTCCAGTGCGTGCAAGTTCAGTCATTAGAGGGAATGAAAATCTGGATGTGGGACTCGAATGATATGCCTTTTCACCTAACTCAGAACATATGCGGCAAGGTTAGAGGAGTTTCTGAAATGTTATCTCAGATTATAGTTTCCCGGCCCAATATACAATGGAGATTACTTTGGTGCCATGAGCCTGCAAGAACAAATTCTGGAAGGGGCATTAGTGTCTTTCGGCATTATCTGGCAAAGTTACAGGAATTTCCTAAAATTCGATTTCTGAATCTCGTTCACATCCCAAATTACACCAAAAACGCACTGTTTGTGCACCAAAATCTTAAGAGTAAGCTCCTGCCACGATTTGCGTAATAGACGGCCGTCCTGAATTATCCGGCAAAGTTACAGTAATTTCTACGATTGAATATCAGATTCGGATTATCCGTTTTGAAATACATCACGGACCAAGTTTTCAGGATCCAAGACGTGAAAGGTAAGCTACTGCCACGGTTTGTCTAAAATAAGGGTGACCGGCATTATCCAGCAAAGTTACGGTTATTTTTAGAAACTGGTTCAAAAATCGGGTTCCACACCCAGAAATACGCCAGGCACTTAATTTTCGTGTATTTTGGTTTACAATATCTGCTTCCACAGACACATGAGCATTGCGACATTTTGCGAATTTTTCTGTTTTCCGGATTCTTCACATTTCCGGCAATAAAAAATTATGGCGTCATTAATTGAAATTAAACCTATCCTATTTTTTAAGTTGGATGAAATGACACACAGTATAAATATTTATGGTATGATCAGTTGATTTGCTTCGGAGTCCATCGCGGACAAATACTTTGACACGTAAATTTATATATAAAGACTAGCTGACCCGGCCACGCGTTGCTGTGGCTTTGTTTTAATACGTTCGTTCAATATTATTCTAAGCTATTCAATGCAGTCAAAATAACCTTCACTTACAATTTCAGAGGGTTGAAATAAAGTATAAAACAAAAAATCATTTGAATTTGCATTTTATTCCTCTCCTATTCATTATAGTATTGCGGCGGTGTCCATCAAAGACCCATTTCCGGTCGAGAACGAGTGACGTCTCGATGGCCAAGCAGTTTCTCGTGGGAAAGTATCCCAGGGAGGACACCCCGCCGCTGATGTCCTAAGGGAAGTCAACCTTTGACCTTCCTTGATCTAGCCGATAGTAAGGGTTTGCGCGGTTCCCACGCTAGGCTGCAGTGTCAAAGTACACCGCACGAAGGGGACTTTGGACCAATAGAAGAACGGTTTCACCAAATACGTCCAAACAGAAGTGACTACACGTCACGTGTCACTTTCGTGGGTGGGACGTATTCCACCTTTAAAGAGACTCTGGAATCCCGAAAGAAGAGCGACACCAACGCATAGACATGATCTAACTTCAACATATCTCCAATTCTAGACAGCACCTGCACCCCAGCATTTTTCCAGCTCTCGTTTAACGCAGCCTTCATCAGGAGCAAATACCAGTGCACTTCACAGCTCTGCCTGTAACAGAATATTATCGCACCTGCATATCACCGTGGGATATCCCCCGCGGCAGTATAATGCATGAATTACTAACGAAGTTGTTAAGTAACAACATAAGAAGATTTAATTTTATAAATCTGGCGAATAAAGTTGATTTTTTTTGCAATTTTTGCGATTATTTGTATCTCATTTTAAAGTACAACAAAAACAATTTTATATAACTAACCGCTAATCATTGCACAATATTTTTCGATATCCTGATAGCTAACTAAAACAGATTCAACGGTTTCCACACACGTGAGCATGCACCATTTAGTTTCCCATTTAAGAAACATGGATTCCTTAAGTCCAAGCATCAAAAGAATATTGTTTGGATTACAGATTCATTTATGGTTATCGCGAAACCGAAACGAATCGAAAATTGTAGCCTTTTGAATGATATTGGAAATTCTGACGTTATCAAAGGAATACGTGGCAACACATTCCATTACAACAGAGCCAAGTTTTCGCTTAAACTTTAAAGTAAAAATGTTTGCTTCAAGAAGTTCCTGGTAATTCTTTTGATGATAAAGCGTGCACAGTTTCATAATCTAGGTTTATTTAAGTTACGCAGTGTAGAATAACCAGGGAACCAATCTTCAATCGAAGATTGTGTAGTGACCATTCCTGATACATCTAGATAGTTCAGAAACTCGGTTGGAAAATGAACGGTTTTGTTTTCATCAACAATAGTGTCGATTGGTTTAAAAGGCGCTAGATCACCTGGCAACAAACCTGTACCTGGAAGTTTGTCTCATCACAATATCAACATTTTTATTGATTAAGTAACAGGATTACCGAGGCAATAATTATTTAGATAACTATACTGTATATCCCCGGAAAGACACTCTCCATCAGTTCCTTTCTGTCTGAAGAACAGTACAGAAATTGTCTATCTGTTTCAAGCATTATGTATTGGGATGAAGTTCTACTTCCAGCGTTTCCAATATTCAGAATTTGATCAGAAAATATTTGCTACGATTTATCATTTTGCAAATGTATTCGTGTGTTTATGGTCAATCTAAGTATTTCTATGTTTCGCTTTAAAAACAGTTGTTCTAAACTTGCGTTAATCTCGTGAACAAATGTAGAGCGTGTAATGGCTGCTAATGCCTGTCAGAAATCATCAGACAGTAACACAACAGAAACACTGAATATTCTCTCGTTGCCATTTAAATCTTGCAAAGCTCTATATAATGCTTTGAGTGAATGTTTGTGAGTCATGGTAAACTTATCCCTGATCATGATTGAATTCCTTTGCAATACTGTAGCCAACCACTCTTTTTTTATGGTGCACATTGCATCTTGTGTCTTATGAATCAGCTGGTGCGAAATGTGCAGTTTTTCCACCATCTAACAAAGTGACAACAATGCCGAAGATGCAAATTCCTTTTGCAATCGTATTTTCGTAAGACTGCACCTGAAAGTTTAGTTGCTACAGAGAATGAAAATCCGGTGGTGGAACTCGAACGCAAAGCCATTCGCCCTCATTCCACCAATACCCAGAAAAGTTACGGAAATTTTTGAAATCCAAATTCAGATTTTCATTCTTACCCCGAGGAGCACTCAGTGCCCACTTTCGACAACCCTTATCCTGTAAGTTTAGTCTCCGAAGAGGGACATTACAGTCATCCGGCATTATCCGGTAAAGTTACGGGAGTTTCTAAAATCAGATTTCAGATTCTTGTTTCCCATCCAGAAAAACACCATTAAAGAATTTCTCTCATCTCAAGAATTTTAAAGTAAGCTCCTGTCATGGTTCGCATAAATACGTTTGTCTGGCATTATTCGATGTAGTTAATTGGATTATCTTGAATTGGTTTGTGAATATTTGGATCAGCAATCCGAAAGTACGTCCAAGACCCCTTTTTTGCGTCTCTATGTCGGCAAATTAGGCTGGTGCTGCTGTCTGCGAATATTTCGGTTCTCCAGCATTAGTTGGCAAATTTACAAGAATTTCTAAATTTCGATTTCAGACTCTCGTTTACCATCTCAAATTACACCAGGAACAAACTTTTACCGCGCCAAGACTTTTAGGGTAAGCTCCTGCCCCGGTTTGCGTGATAGACGGTCGTACAGAATTATCCGACAAAGTTACAGTAATTTCTACGATTGGATATCAGATTCGGAATATCCGTTTTGAAATGCATCTAGAAACAAGTTTTCGTACTCCAAGGCTTTTAAGGCAAGCCTCTTCCACGGTGTGTCTAAAATAAGTTCGACTAGCATTATACAGAAAATTTATCGGTACTCCTAAAATTCAATTTCAGTTTCTCATTTCACACCCCGAAATGCACCCGGAATTGGCTTTTGATGCTCCAGCGTGAGCAAGTTCAGTCGCTCGAGGGAATCAAAATCCAGACGCGGGACTCGAATTTTATGTCTTTTCTCCTAATTCAGACAATATCCGACAAGGTTAGTCGTCGAGTTTCTGAAATATGATGTCAAATTATATATATATATATATATATATATCGTTTTTCGCCCCTTGATACAACTGGAGATTACTTCTGGTGTCCCTGATCCGGCAAGTTCAATTCCTGGAAGGGGCATTAGATTCGTCTGGCATTATATAGCAAAGTTACAGGAATTTTTTAAATTGGATTTCAGACTCTTGTTCACCATCCCAAATTACACCAGAAATGCATTTTCTTCCACCAAGATTTTAAAGGTAACCTCCTGCTACGGTTTTCATAATAGATCGTCGTCCTAAATTATCTGGCAAAGTTGCAATTATTTCCCAGATTAAATTTCAAAGAAGCATCAATATGACTCCATTTGAACTTCTTTTCACCACCAAGATGAAGTCTTGCCCGGACATTGAGATTGTCCTACTTCTTAATGATGAGATTACAGTTCAGTTCCAACAACAACGTGCTGCTCTCCGTCAAGATGCCAAAAAGCAAATCTACAAAGTTCAAAATGAGAATCGACGCACGTACAATCTTCGGCACAGACAAGTTCATAATTATAAATTGCATGACCTAGTAGCAATTAAACGCACTCGGTTTGGTCCAGGCTTGAAACTTAAGCAAAATTATCTCGGATCGTACAAAGTTACAAAAGTCAAGCACAGTGACACTTATGACGTAGAAAAGTGTGATTTCATCGACGGACCATCCCAAACCTCTACTTGTGCAGAGTTTATGAAACTCTGGCCAAACATTATTAACTCTACTTCATTTTTCCATTTTAAACTGTTCACAAATTTTCTTCCAATGAAAAACTTTCATTATGAACATTATCAACTGACTTTTTACTTATTTTTGTTTTGTTTTTATTTTTAATGAATGACTAATATTTTCTTATTTCATTTTAGAGTATCTAGTTAAGTATTTAAAAGTAAGAGTATCTTGAATGAATATGTTCCTGTTCCTTATCCTAGATTCTTATTTTAGCCTTGATCTTGTATGAACAGTTAACATTATTTGCTTTACCCTGGTGCTAATGTATAAAGATTTTTTCCTATATATAAATTATTACTTTAAATTTGTGCATTTTTCAGTATTTTTGTAATTTTTGTTTGATGATATTTTGTGTTATATCATTCTTTTATCTACTGTGTGTAACTATGTGTGTGTTTGCATATTCTTAACATTTTATTACATATTTTGTACCATTTTATCATTGAATGTCATCAGGCAAGGTCACTTTCCCGGTCATAATAGCCGATGTATGGTTTGATATGTGCACTTTCACATCCCCCTCACCCTTTTACGTCGAGTGGGGCAAACCACACTGACGTCACACCCCGACAATAGTAAAAATGGACGCCGACGGACGATATACAGTAGATGTAAGAGAAAGATGTCCTCTTTGGTGTTTAATATATCTTTTACTTTTTCAACTTTCATCATAAATCATTTTATCATCCTAAGGTTGTAGTTATTTTCCCATATTGTTATTATTATACATTATATATTATTTTCTTATTATTCCCTTCTTTCTGGTGCCTTACAACTGAAAATATCCCATCAACTACATAAAAACTCTTCAAAATATAGCATACACAGCTAGTAGGTTTCTTAAGGGTTGAATTTCACTATCAAAAGTTTTAATAAAGAGTTGATTTAATGTGGAAATTATGTTTAATTTAGTTCCTTATATTTATTTGCCTGTTATGTTACCGTGAGATGAAACTAAAAGATATTCATAATTAAAGTGGCATTTTATATTGCACTTAATTACCTAACAATAAGAGTCGTTATGTTTTTTTAGACTGCTGGCTTGTTTATTATCGTCGCATTCAGAAAGAAAATGAGAGTTACGCGTTTCTTCCATTTTGGAATTGTTTTTATTCTTAGGGAGACTTACCTCAAATGAAATTTTTTCAACACCTAACATCATCAGAAATGCGAACAATAAATCTATTTCTCTCTGAACTCCGGTGCTCTGGTACTTTTTGGTATAAGAATTCACAAAAGCAGGAGATCCGTCTAAGAAGATGATATTTTGAATTTTGGGATGCTGAAGAGGTTGGCTCTCCGCTTGAAGAGCCATCTCGAAAACCAAGAATGAACCAAATGAATATCCAGCCAGAGCAATTGTGTTTCCAACGTTTAGTCTTTGAATGCACTAAGAAGTGAAAAAGAAAAGTTAGATATAGTGTGAACGTTAGCTATGTTTATATATATATATATATATATATATATATATATATATATATATATATATATATATATATATATATATATATATATACATATAATTCACACTTGAGAAACTATAAATGTTTTGAAACAAAACTTGGAATTATTGTTGATGCATCCCAACAACCTTGGAGAGGATTGGAAACAGTTGGATTACAATAAAATAACCGAGGAGATATCTCGATTTAATTATTTCTCGTACAGGATCTGTAAATGGCGAATAAGCTCTAATTTACTCTACTCCTCTCTCTCTCTCTCTAAAAGTAGACGGAATAAACAAAATAAATCGTAATTAATTTTTTTTCACAAATTCAATTGGAATGGAAAATTATTTTTTTAAAAGAAGAAAGAAATTAGTACCTTGTAATAAAAAATCAGAAATAAAGTGAATTAAAAATTTACGATTGTGATAAGTCAAAATTTATTTTCACAAATTAACAATTATTTTTCTTAATTATATCAACAGTAAAATACACATATAAGTAGTTTAGAGCATAAGATATATTCTCATAAAGTTTTTAAAGATGTATAATATTAAGAAATTGCAGTTGAATTCCAAAGAGAGAGACAGAGAGCTCTCCCAACTTCTATATACAGAGATAATTTTTTTGGGGAGTTAAAAAGTTATTTGCAATGTTTCCTTCCTTTCTAGAATACCGTATTTATATAGTACTGGTAAATGTAATCAATTACATTAAATATTTTTAAAAAATGTGTCACTGTCGTACATCAGTTTTATGGAGGGTAGCTCATAATATACTTATGATCACTATTCCACTGTACCCTGTTAACATCAAAATATATACAGAAGAATGAAAAATAATCTTGTTAAATGCAAAAGTTTCAGTATCAAAGAATTTGGAAGATTTTAAAATGAAATATAAAACGATGCTACGTATGCTAAATGACAATTAGAATTCGAGGGAGCATAGTCATATTTTGGGTTACATAAAATTCAATCTCAGATTTGATTAATTGTATTTCACTTTTTCAACAAAATGTGTCCCAATTTTGGTATCGATGGAGGAAGAGGAAGTCATCCTCTTGCATGTCACTTGTAATAATGTTATCTGTGGAGGCTCAAGGCACCAAACAAAAGTTTAAATGTATTCTTGAGCTCATTAATCCATATTGGATGAATGAAAGGGAGGATTATCCACCTGAAGCTAGGGACAGCAATTAGGAATGGTTGTCTGCATCATTGGATGGACATGAATGAATGAGGTATATTGAAATTGATTTGGGATAAAACCCAGATTTTATGGAAAACTAATTGTCCATAAAAATATTGGTCAGAAAAATAGCACCTTACATCGTCAGATTCCTTTTTCATCCTTACAGTTGGAAAGAAGTAATATTTCAATGTTGAACAACAGAAAAGAACAAATTATATCCTTCCAGGTACTAAAGTTGTAATTTTTCAGCACCATTATACTCCCAGAATTTTATTATTAATTACTGGCCATACAAAATGTAAAACCAAGAAGGACCAGTGATATCACAGTAAAATTTATTTGGCATATAACATGTTGTACAAAGATCAAAGGATTAAAATTAGATCCTCTTCCGACATGTGGACGACCAAATTGGTCGTTAGTGTAGCTACCATTGTTGGTTATAGCCTTTGCCACAAGCCTCGGTACAGAATCAAAAAGGCCTTGGATGTACTTTTGAGGTACAGAAGTACATGCGACTTCCACATGAGGCCAAAAATTATCTGGTGTAACAGCGGGTGGTGTATCCAGGACCAGTCATTAGATAAGCGTGGACCATACGCTTTCGATTGGCGATAGATCGGGAGAACAAGCAGGTTAAAGAAGCAATTCAATCTGACGGGTAAAGAAGAACACCGCATGTCACGTGTGGTCACGCAGTATCCTGGTGGAATATGGTGGCAAGCGCTAAATGTATTGAGGTCTATGGGCCCCACCACCTCAGAAATGTAGTGCTGGCTGTTCAGTGTACCAGCAATGCGTACTATAGGGATGTGGCAGTGAAATTCAATTCTACTTAAAAACATGATACCAGGTGCAGAACCAGTATGGTGATACATAACGTAACATTTCAGCAGCCTCTCACCATGGTGTATCATAACTCGAATCCAACCATCGTGATATTGCAGGCAGAAGCGGGATTCTCCAGGAAACACAAAACGTTCCATTCCGTTATCCATGTCCGCCTTTCTTCGCACCTTTGGCGGTGCAAACGTCTGTGGTTTCCTAAGAAGGGTAAACGAAGCAACGGACCCCTTGCGGACATTCTACTCTACTGCAAACTGGGTCGAATGGTACGAATGGACACCGAAGGATGCGAAACAGACTGAATCTGTTGTGTTATAGTTCGTGGTATGACTGAGTGATCCATCGTTGCCATGCGCACAATCCACCTGCCATTACAGACAGTGGTGCCATGAGGCAGGTACTATCGAGCCCGCAAGTTTGCCGTTTCCTCCTGCATCCAGCCATAACAGATCTACATCACAGTTGCTTAGTTTCATCCAATACGTTAACCGATTTCTCTGAATGATAATCCGCAATCTCAATAGGCTACTATTCTTCCAATTATTTGATATAAATATATCCCTTTATCTGATTTTACTAACTTTAAGAATTTCAATATTCTCGAATCTAAAATCGCTAACTTCCCCGATGCTGTTCGCTCCACCCACCTTCATTCCTCTAAATCAATCACGAGCACCCGCGACACTTACAAACCAAAACACATCAAAGAATTAATTTCCATGAAAAATAAAGCAAGAAAATTATAACAAACCACACTTACTCCACATTACAAAACTGAATCTAACAGGATTAAAAGCACACATTAAAAACACTTAAATATCCCTCACAATAAACATGGAACGCCAAACATAATGCGCCATTGTACTAAAAAAATCATCAAACTATCGATATTTTTCTTATTGGCTTACATATATGATACCTCAAATTATTATTAACATGCCTGCAAAATTTCATAACTTTACCAGCATTTTTTATTAAGTTATGGAGTAATTTTTGATGCTGGACAGCATCAAAAATTAAACAAAACCGCCGTGCTCACTTTTCAGATCATTTGCTAGAAAAGAGCCTGTCAAAAAATGAATTAATTATTTTTCTTCCCCTCAAAAATGAGATTAACATATGTAGAATTACATATGCAGTAACAAATTTCAAGGAAGAATTGTGCAATTCACGCAAAAATTCTAGTTTGTGTATTGTTTATTGGGGGAAGAGCAAAGGGATTTGGTCAAGATTTGAAAGTTTTGCGTGATTTTTATGATATTATTATAAATGAAATTAAAATTTTAAAACTGATTCTCACTAAGCACAAATACTAAACATCATTTCAATAACTCCTATAATTAAAAATCTAATTTGCAAAAATAACAAAACTCTTTCCATTTTATATATGTTTTCGGTGATATATATACACTACCTAGAAAAATTCTGTGTTCACCCGCAACAAATCATACAACAAAGCCAAAATTTAATAGAAATATCATTTTTTTTCTAACAAAGTTTTACGAATTTATATATTTACTACCATTTAAATATTAGCATGCAAGAATTCGTTAAATTTGAATTAAAACTACGTAAAATAATGGAAGTTTTGTAGCAAAGCACACGAATAGTAGGCAGTCTGCGTTCACTATTAGAATATTATTAATTCCTGGAATTTTTATCAACAGGCGTTGTAGGTTAATAGAATTTTTGCAATCAGTTATCAAGAAAAATAGCTTAAGAAGGTTGTAACGCAACAATATTTATGTTTTTGTGAGATACGAAGCAATTCGCGGACATTGAAAATAAAAGGAAAATAATTAGTATCAGTGAGCTTAAAATCATTGTAAAAATGTGGAAAGATGGAAAAAGTCGTCGGGATATAACCAGATCCACTGGATGGCAGTATTCATTTATCCAGCGTGTTATTTATATCTTTAAATCTACAGAAGTACAAACCTCGTTCAGGTTGTACATCTAAACTCACAATCAGGAAAAAATGAAGTATGATAGTCGTAGTGGGAAAAAAAAATTGCATTTGACTGCAACTCAAACAGTAACAGACATTCACGAGAAGTGAAAGGAAAACATTTGAGCGGATACTGCAAGAAAAATCTTGAAAAAGGTCGGATACCGTAATTGAGTGTCTCACAAAAAGTCTTAAATTTCAAAGACCAACATATAGCTTTTGTAAAGAGCATATACATATGCCCCCAGAGTTGTGGAGAACTGTGATATTCTCCGAGAGAGCAAATTTTATACACTTCTGGCCACCGTAAATGCAACACCAAGAAAGACAAGAGATAGCACAACAAAATTTATTTTGTAGATAACATGTTGACCAAGTATCAAGTAATTAAATTTATAGACTTCTGTGAAGTGTGGTTCCTGCCAGAATCAGTCGCCAGAGTAGCCGCCATTGTTGGAGATCACCGCTGCCACACGCCTCGGCATTGATTCAAAGAGACTTTGGGTGTGTTTTTGGAGTACAGCAGACCATGTAGCTTCCACACGTTGCCAAAGTTGATCTGGTGTGGCAGATGGGGGTGTAATCTGGGTCAATCGTTGAGGAACCATGGACCACATGAATTCTATCGGCGAAAGATCCGGAGAGACAGCCGGCCAGGGAAGCAATTCAATCGGTGATTGACGAAGAACCTTTGGACAATGCGTGCCACGTGTGGTCACGTATTATTCAGTTGAAATATGGCTGTGGCCAAGCCCTGAAGGTAAGAAAGGACAACCGGCTCCAACACCTCGGAGATGTAGCGCTGGCTGTTTAAAGTACCGGCAATACGAACTAGAGGAGTGCGAGAGGGATATCCAATACCACACCATACCATAATACCCGGTGCAGGATGTGGCGGTGCATAACGCAGCTGTTTAGCATCCTCTCTCCATGGTGTCTCCAGACTCGAATCGGACCATCGTGGTGTTGCAAACAGATGCATGACTCGTCAGTAAAGACAACTTCATTCCATTCTGCCGCCCACATCCTTCTTTCATCGCACCATTGGCGGCGGAGACGTCTGTGGTTCTGCGTCAAGGGTAGACCAAGCAATGGACGTCTTGCTGACCACTCTGCTGTAAACGGCGTTGAATGGTACGTGTAGACACTGAATGATGCGTTACTTACTCAATGTGCTGTGCTATGGTTCGTGATGTGACTGAGCGATCCGTCACTGCCATACGCACAATTTTCCTGTGTTCACGTGAAGTGGTGTACTGAGGTGGATGCGATCTACCACGTCGGTCCGTCGTACCCTCCTGCATCCAACGATCACATATCCGCATTACAGTGGTTTGGTTTCGTCCAACACGACTACCGATTTCCCTGAAAGATAATCCACAATCTCGGTAGGCCACTATCCTTCCCCTGTCGGGTACTTGATCAAAAGCTGATCGCTGTTTTCTACGAGACAAAACTGATCGTTTTTTGAAAAAACCACAAGAAAAACACAATTGCCGAACATGAAATCTCCAAGCCTTAAATAGCGCTTTGAGGTGGCGCCACAGGCGTGCGTGATGGGTGTCTGCGCTGAAATTCTAATCATTTGGATATCCCACCTCCGCTAATGCATGTTGTAAAATTTCACGTTATTTGCGTGCTTCCTTCAAGGTGTTGGATTTACGGTGGCCAGCAGTGTATCTTTGGCATAAAAGATCGTAAATTGGTATGCAGAAAATGTTTTACAGCGCTTCAAAAAGAGCATTTAGTACCAACGGTAAAATACGGTGGCGGTGGAGTTATAGTGTGGGGGCGCATGGCAAGAAGTGTTGTTGGTAAGTTGGAGTATATCGAATCTGTTATGAACAAATATGTTTACCTTGATGTCCTAAAAACAATTTAAAGGAAAGTGCCACCAAACTTGGGCTAGGATCGTCGTTTCGTTTCCAACATGACAACGATCCTAAACATACCACTTAGATTGTGAAGCTTTGGCTCTTATATAACGTCTCAAATCAATTGCACATGCATCCGCAGTCACCTGATTTGAATCCTATAGAACACCTATGGGATTTGTTGGAACCTAGGATTCGTCAGCACAATATATTTATCAAGGATATGCTAAAGAGATGTCAAATAGATAATGTCAAAAGATAAGCATTGAAGAAACCACTACACTTAATAATTTAATGCCGAAACGACTTCAGGAGGTTTTCCAAAGACGGGTTAATCCCAATCAGCTAGTAAATAATTCATTATCCTTACAAACCTGTCCTTATTTTAAAAGCTATGAAAGCAAACCGAGTTTATTTAGTTATTTTCAACACTTAAAATAAACTAAATAAATTATTATTTAAAAAAAATTTAAAATTCCAATTTTTAAATCCCCCCCCCCGTTTAAGTAAGATATAGTACCGTGAATGCTGACTTTTTCTAGCAAGTGTATATCCCCTGTATGGGAAATTCACCACAATTATTTTTTAGATATTTATTTAAACAAATGCACAGATTTTCAATTCTTCGATTTCGATATATTGTGCCTACAGATTGTTACTTGTTTTTGCTTTCATTCGTATACAACATTTAGCATGTGAAGGCTTTTAAGGGCAGTTGGAAGGGTAAAATTTTTTTTTTGTCAATTTCAGATTATTGCATTTTTAAATTCTTCAACTCATTACCTTTCCAAAAATACCTCATTTTAATCTCTAGCACAATTAGAAGTGCTAAAATTTTGTTTTCAAAAATCATCTAAACGCGCGTCACCGATTTAAATGGACAGAAAAAAGGTAAACATTGTATTTCCTCTTTGGCTAGTTAGAAGTTAGACGTCATTTTTAAAATTTCTTTCGTGACGCTAGCTGCCAAGCCTCAGTTATTTCTCTCCCTAAGACCGGCTTCAGAGATACAACTAATTATACGTTGTTTACATTCGTGTTTTTGAAAAAAAATCGTTCGTTCAAACGCTGTTTGTTTTGCTCAAGCTGTGTTTATAGTAATTAGACCTGCTTAGCTCTTTACAACGTTATTATTCTGATTTTAAATATTATTTTGTTATATTTAAAATGCCTAGATCTAACAGCAAAGTTTTTAAAAAAAGGCGAGGTAATTTTAATCAAGGCAGGAGAAGTAATTCCGAATCAACAGTGACAAGTGATTCTGTACCACAGCAGTTTTCTACTTCTAATAGTAATGTCTCTGCTTCAGAAAAAAAACTTTGCAATTTAAATAACTCATACAAAAATGAGTTTAATAGTGGATTTAAAAATGTTATTGTGGATTTAAATGTTTTAGCTGGTGTATTTTCTGAGGCTGTCAAATGGTTACAGTGTGGGGCAACAGGACTTAACCTTTCCTGTGAAGAAAATTGTTCAGGTGGAGCTGTTGAACTTGATATACTCTGTGATTTTTGCAGTTATAGCTACAAGTTTTGTTCCTCCAAGCAGTGCAAAGCTGAAAATGGGAAACCCAGCACCTACGAAATAAACACCAGGTTTGTTTATGCAATGAGATGCATAGGGAAAGGTGCAGAAGCTGCACGAATGTTTTGCGGAATCATGAACTTACCACCCCCACCGACAAAGTTCTCAAAATATAATAAAATGCTGTTAGGTGCAACCAAGGATGTGTGTGATGCAACGATGAAAGATGCCGTAGAAGAAGCAGTGCAAGAAAATCAGAATATTAGAGACATTCCTGTGGCGGTTGATGGAACATGGCAGAAAAGAGGATTTTCTTCTATGAATGGTGTCGTTACAGTTACGAGTGTGGACACGGGAAAAGTAATTGACACTCAAATATTATCAAAACATTGTGTTTGCAAAGACAAAAAGAAACATGGACCAGTCTGCAAGAAGAACTTCGACGGATATAGTGGACGAATGGAAGTCGATGGAGCTCTATCGATATTTCAGCGCTCTGTTCAACGCTATGATGTGCGTTATACAAAATATTTAGGAGATGGAGACTCCAAAGCTTTTGATAACATTGTGAAAAATAAAGTATACGGTGATAATTGTACGATCACAAAACTTGAGTGTATAGGCCATGTTATGAAACGGATGGGATCTCGCCTCCGACGTTTCAAAGCAAAGATGAGAGGTAAAAAATTGTCAGATGGCAAGGCATTATGTGGAAAAAATAGATTAACGGAAGCATCTATTAACCAATTGCAAACCTATTATGGGCTTGCCATTCGAAGAAATTTGTCAAGTGTGAAGGATATGCGACAAGCTATATGGGCAATATTTCTTCACAAAATATCAACCGATGAAAATCCACAACATGGATTTTGTCCATCAGGTCCTGATACGTGGTGCCGTTATAAGAAGGCACAATTGGAAAATAAAGTTTACCTCCACAAACATAAAATTCCAGTTGCTGTTCTGGAAGCCATTAGGCCTATTTTTAGGGATCTTTCTGATCCAGAGTTACTGAAAAAATGTTTACATGGGAACACGCAGAATCCAAATGAAAGCATTAATAATGTTATTTGGTCTCGTGTCCCCAAAAAGACATTCGTGCACTTAGAAACACTTTCCTTTGGTACATATGATGCTATTGCATCCTTTAATAAAGGGAATGCAACAAAGTTGGATATTTTGAAAAAACTAAACATAGAGCCTGGATATTATGCGACATGCTGCATGGAACGTCTCGATAAAGAGAGGATTACAAGGGCAAGAAATGCCAATTTACAAAAAACTAAAGAGGTCAGAAAGATAAAAAGACTTATAAGAGTAATACAAAAGGGTGAATTTTCAAAAAATGCTGACAATTTGGAATATGGAGCTGGAATGTTTTGATAAGGTGAGTTTTTTTTATAAAAATGTGTTTTTCTCAAAATGTCATTTTTGAAGGTTCGATGTACCTTTTCTCAGAAAGTATATATTTTTTGTCCACAAAATTTATATGACACATTCTTTGTATGTTCTAGTATTTACTGGAATGAGCTTTTAGCAAAATGTTGTATATATTTTTTTTTATAAATTTTTTTGTCGAAAAATTTTGTTTTCTCGAAATACATCAAATAAAAAATTTTTAAAAAAAAACTAATGAAAATTTAAAAAAAACTCATTTCAGTATAATACTAAATCTATGTTTAACTTGTAAAAAAATTTTGGGGGTTATATTTACAACAGAATTTTAGAAAAGGAACATCGAAAAAGGCCTTTTTAACATTATCTGTATAGGGTGTTCCGATACTCCTTAAAATCATGCAGATAAAAAATAAAGGGATAAACATCTTTTGTACATGTTGGGATTTACTTAAATTGTGAAACTGAGCATACAATTAGTTCTGAGGTGTGTGTGTTTATTTTCTCTATAATTATTAATGTAAAGAGTTTTATGAAAAATTGATCTTTCATTTATTTTCTTCTAATATATTTATTATACCAGTATACTTGTTTAATTGTTCTACATTTTTGCAATTTCTTATTTTAAGCAGTTGAAAATAAGCTAATTAACATTAAATAAAGGTTTCAGAGTATTCGAAGAATATTATGTCTGCTATTCATGGATGAAAACTTCAAGCAGATATTTCTTCAAGATGAATATTTGATCATGTACGATATCATTCATAACCCTAAAGCTATTTTGATAATTGAAGTAGGAATGTGAAATTTTTCATAAATGTTCAAAAATGTATGTTTTGTAAAATTATGTATGGAATTAGCTTTAAGCTACGCAGTAATTTTTTTAAAATTTCAAAATCAAAATTGTTGCTTTTACGAGAATTTTTGTATGCTTCACAGCGAAAAAATTAATATAAAAATATTAAGCAGCTGTATGGAAAACCTATATACAGTTTTATGTAGTATATTATAAGGTACTTCGAAAAAAATTTTTTGAAAGAAAATATACATATAGGAATTTAAAAAATGTTAAAAAAAACTTTAAAAACTTTAAATTTTACAAACATTTAGCAATTAATTTGAAATTTTTGTATGGAATTATTACTTAACAATTACCTTTATTAAATACAATTAAAATCAAATTTCAAAAAATAAAAATAAAAAAAGTTGTGAAGATGGTAATCAGTCACCTGCGCACAGGACACTAAAGAAAACAGAATTTGGCAGACAAAAATTCTTTCGAAAAAAAAGCGCTCCGAAATTTCTTCTCTCAACAGTGCTTCTAGAATTGTTACCAGTGATGACCAGAAAGCAAATTTAATTGCTAACACCCTAAAAACACTCTGACGTCACTCTGGAAACTTCTCTTACTTCGCCACCTCACACAGATGAAATAATCACTTACATATTAAAAAGTTACTAAATAACAAAGCTTCTGGCTACGATGTCACCACTAACAAAATAATCAAACACTTTCCCATTAAAATCCTGATCATACTGACTTTTACTTAATATTAAGTAAATAATCTTTCTCTGGCATTTTTCAAATAACTGGAAAATCACCCCATTGTGTTTCCTACTAAGAAACCATACAAGGGAAACCATCTTCTCTCTACTCTCCACTCTTAGTAAAATGGCTGAGCATGTTATATTTAAATGAATTAACAATAATATTAAGGATACAATTTTATTTTAATTCCAATCAGTACTTTTTCCCCCAAACAACTCTCTGTCTCTGCTCAGACTCACGGAAAAAATATCCTCAGAATTTTAGAGAGGCACAGATCCTCTGAAGCTGTTTTTCTTGATATCCAAAGGGTATTTGACCGTGTATGGGCCAGTGGATTGATTAATTTACGAACTAATCATTCATTTATGGTCATCGTGAAAGCCAAAAGAATCGGGAATTCAAGCCTTTTGAATGGTATTAGAGATTCTGAAGGTATTAGTGGAATACGTGGCAACAGATTCCAAAGCAACAGAACCGAAATCTCGTTCGAACGTTACAGTCAAAATGTTTGGTTCAAGAAGTTCCCGGTAAAATTCTTTTGATGATCAAACATGCCTCGTTGCCTAATATGCGTGGATTTAAAAGTTACGCAGAGAATAACCAGGAATGCGGGGGGGGGGGAACAATATTCAACCTAAGATTGTGCGATGACATTCCTGATGCATCTAGAGTATTCAAAAACTCCATTGGAAAATGAACGGTTTTGTTTTCATCAACAATAGCGTCGATTGATTTAAAAGGCATTGGATCACCTGGTAACACCTCTGTATCTGGAAGTTAGATTCATTACAATATCAAGATTTTTTGGATTAAGAAACAGGATTACAGAGGCAATACTTATCTATATAATTATACAGTATATCCGGAAAGACACTCTCCATCAGTTCCTTTTTGTCTGAAGAACAGTACAGAAATTGTCTATCTCTTTCAAGCATTATGTATTGCGATGAAGTTCTACTTCACCGTTTCTAATATTCAGAATTTAATCAGAAAATATTTGCTACGATTTATCATTTTGCAAGTGTATTCGTGTTTTTATGGTCAATCGAAGTATTTCCATGTTTCGCTTTAAAAACAGTTGTTCTAAACTTCGATAATCTCGTGAGCAAAAGTAGAGCGAGAAATGACTTTTAATGTCTGTAGGAAATCACCAGACAGAGAGTAGTACGACAACAAAACCGAATCTTTTCTGGTTGCCGTTTAAATCTCGCCAAGTTCTATGTAATGCTTTGAGTGAGTGTTTGTGAGTCATGGTAAACTTATCCCTGATCATGACTGAATTCATTTGCAATACTGTAGCCAATCCACTCTTTTTTTATGGTGCACATTGCATCTTGTGTCTTATGAATCAGCAGGTGCGAAATGTGCAGTTTTTTAACCATCTAACAAAGTGACAACAATTCCCGAAGATGCAATTTCCTATTGAAATCGTATTTTCACAAGTCTGCGCCTGCAAGTTCAGTTGTTATAGGGACTGAAAATCCGGAGGCGGGATACGAACGCAAAGCCATTTGACCTCATTCCAGCAAAAACCAGAAAATTTACGGAAGCATTTGAAGCCCAAAATCCGCTTCTCGTTCCCCTCCCCGAGAAGCAATCGGTGCCCACTTTCGACACCCCTTCTTCTGTAAGTGCAGTCCCTGAAAGGAGACATTACGGTCATCCGGCATTATCCGGTAAAGTTACGGGAGTTTCTAAGATTCGATTTCAGAATCTTGCTCCCAACCAATAAAAACACCAGGAAAGTATTTCTCCCACTTCAAGAATTTTAAGGCAAGTTTCTGCTATGGTTCGCGTAAAATACATTCCTGTGGCATTATTCGAAATACTCATTAGATTATTTTGAATTGAATTTAGAATATTCGAATCAGCTATTTCAAAATACGTCCAAGACCCACTTTTTGCGTCTCTACGTCGCCAAGTTAGGCTGGTGCTGCTGTCCGCAAATATTTCGGTCATCCGGCATTATTTGGAAAAGTTACAGGAATTTCGAAATTTTGACCTCAGACTCTCGTTCTCCATCTCATATTTCACCAGGAACGCACCTTTGCTGCGCTCAGACTTAAAGGATGAGCTTCCTCCACGGTTTGCGTAATAGACGGTGTTTCTGAATTATCCAGCAAAGTTACAGTAATTTCTCAGATTGAATATCAGATTCGGATTATCCCTTTTGAACTACGCCAGGGACCAAATTTTCGCTTAAAAAGGCTTTTAAGGCAAGCCTCTGCCGCTGTGTAATGACAATACTGTCGATCGGCATTAACCGGCGAAGTTTTATCGGGACTCCTAAAATTCGATTACAGATTCTCATTTCACACCCCGAAACACACACAGAACTGACTTTTCATGCTCTAGGCGTGAAGGTTCAGTCGCTAGAGGGAATGAAAATCCGGACGCGGACTGGAATGATATGCATTTTCCCCTAATTAGACAATACCAGGAAAGGTTAGTGCAGTTTCTGAAATTTGATTTCAGATTATCATTTGCCGCCTCTAGGTACAACTGGAGATTAATTTTGTTGCCACTGAGCCGGCAAGTTCAGTCCCTGAAAGGGGCATTAACTGTCACCCGGCATTATCTGGCAAGATTTCTGGAATTTCTAAAATTCGACTTAGACTCTCTTTGACCATCCCGAACTATACCAGAAACGCCCTTTTCCCGCACCAAGACTTTATAAGGGTAAGCTCCTGCTACGGTTTGCATAATAGATGATCATCCTGAATTATCCGGCAAAACTATAGTTATTTCTCAGTTTGGATATCAGATTGAGATTATCCGTTTTGAAATAAGCCAGAGACCCAGTTTTCACAATTCAAAGCTTTTAAGGTTAGCCCCTGCCATGGTGTGTCTAAAATACCGTTCACTGACATTATCCGGCAAAGTCACGGATGTTTTTGGAAACTGATTCAAAAATAGGATTTTACACCCCGAAATACGCCAGGTACTTACTTTTCGTGCATTTTGGTTTACAATATCGTCTTCTACAGGTACATGAACATTGCGACATTCTCCCATTTTCCGGATTCTTCACATTTCCGGCAATAAAAAAATTATGGCGCGATTAATTGAAATAAAAACCATCCTATGTTTTAAGTTGGACGAAATGACGCACAGTATGCAAAATTATATTACGATCGTTCATCATTTATATCAAAATTATATTACGAATAGTTTCGGAGTCCATCTCGGACAAACACTGTGACACCTAATTTTTATATCTAAAGATATACATGGTCTCCAGCCTTAATGAGACCCAATAGCTGATTCCCGAACCGTTCAGCTTAGATATGCACTCCCAGTTTGAAAATGTTTTAAAAAGGCAAATAATTTTTTTTATGTGCTTTTCGAACCAAAAAACGCATTTACAAAAAAAATTACAAAAATTAAATTTTTATACAGTCCCCATTTCCTACCACTTATATTTAGGAAAAGATGCTGTACACGTAGATATGAGACGTAGTTTGACGTAGATATGAGAATATCTTGAATTGGATTGGGAATATTCGGATCGGCAGTTCCGAAATACAATCAGGACCCACTTTTTGCGTCTCTACGACGGCAAGTTAGGCTGGTACTGCTGTCCGAGAATATTCCAATCCCCCGGCATTATATGGCAAAAGTAGAAGAATTTCTATATTTCGATTTCAGACTCGCTTCAACCATCTCACAAACTACACCAGAAATACACTTTTCCCACTCGAAGACATTAGGGGCGAGGTCCTGCCCCGATTTGCGTAAAAGACAGTCTTCTTGAATTATCCGGCAAAGTTACTGTTATTTCTCAGATTGAATATCAGATTCGGATTATCCGTTTTGAAATACACCAGGGACCAAGTTTTTACGATCGAAGCCTTTTAAGGCAAGCCCCTGCAACGGTGTGTCTAAAATACGGTCGACTGGCATTATCCGGCAAAGTCATCGAAACTCCTAAAATTCATTTCAGATTCTCATTCCACACCCCAAAACATATACAGAACAGACTTTGATGCTCAAGTGCGTGCAAGCTCAGTCGCTAGAGGAATGAAAATCCGGACGCGGACTCGAAGGATATACCTTTTCACCTAATTTAGACAATATCCGGCAAGGTTAGAAGAGCTTCTAAAATTTGATTTCTGATTATCGTATAACACCCCTAGATATAACTGTAATTTACTTTTGGTGCCCTTGAGCTGGCAAGTTAAGTATTAAGTATTCGATAAATCACAAATTTTAATGATATTGTCGTTTAATATTACCAGAGAGCTTTTAATATCACTCAATTTTCTAAAACTTCCGTTTTTCAAAAAGTGAGAGAAAATTTGTATTAAAATTTCTGGGATTGTCGTAATATAGAACTTTTAGCCAACTTGGCGATACTTCTCAGTTTGAATTTAACGCTTAATACACGTAACGTAATAAACGTTTGACATTTAATAAAAAAATTCATTTAAAAAATTGCTTTTAGTAAGATGTTAAATTACACTATGTTTCAGTTATTTGTTACAAATGTGAGAAAATTTTCATTAAAATTTCCGGTATTGAAAAAATATATAATCTTGCGCCAACTTGGCGGGGTTAAGCATTGCCCCACGGTTTCATCACCGTAGTTCCCGTTCCATAAGAATATGGGGATAAAATATACCCCATGTTATTTGCTGATAATGTAGCTTTCCATTAGTGAAATAGTTTTTAATATAGGTTTAGTGGGTTTTAGGCGTGAAAGCGTAACAAACAAACAAACGCACATTCGCATTTATAATATTATTAGGATTAGGATAACTATTGCTTAAATGTGACAGAAAAATGTAAATAAATAAATAAAAATAGGATTAGCGTATTATCGTGTGCGAGTAACCCTATGTCTCGTGAAGAGCATCGATAGTCATTAACCAAAACCACTACTTAATTAGTTCAGCTTGGCGTTCCAGTTTGGTGTTCGCCCGTATAATTTCCGTTCCCGTAAGAATACGGAAATAAAATATACCCTATGCTACTCGCTGATAATGTAGCTTTCGATAGGTGAAAGAATTTTTAAAATCGGTTTAGTGGTTTAGGCGTGAAAGCCTAACAAACAAACAAACTTACATTCACATTTATAATATTATTAGGATTAGGCTATATATAAATGAAATTGCAAGTGATTTTGCCTGAATCTAAAGATAATAGATATAAGCACGGTTAGAAATGAGAAAAACTTAATGCCATTTTTTTTTATCGATGACGAAGAAAGGCTTATGTTAGGACTTTACTACGTTTAAAAGGTTTTTTTCCCCGCTATTCTTAACACAACCTATTTAATCCCTTTTAAAAAATATTTTCACGTGTTAGAATATATCGAAAAAATAATACTCACCGCCCAATACCAAGCAGCAACTTTTTCAAAGGAATCTTTGGAGCTTCGGAAGTATACTGTATTCCAAAAAGGACAGTGATCAGTTGCGCCAAAGAGTAAAGCATACCTACCGTGCCTTCAATGGGATGAACTACAAAGAGCGGTATTCCACTTTTTACAGAATTCAAGTGTACTATTGTTTCCTTAGGTATAAGCCATGAATTATCCTGAGCATTGGAACCAAGATGAGCTTCCTCAATATCGTAAGTTACTGCTACTTTGGAGTCAGGTGTTTCAGAACCGTCTTCTATACATATAGGTCCTTCTAATATTCCGAGATCTTTTATCGTAAGCTTCCGCAGTTCGGATGAGCTAGTACTAAGTCACATTCACGATCCAGAAGAAGTTTTAGTTCTACTTCTATCAGAGAATCCATACCCAATTCTAAGAGAGATAATTCCTTATTCATGGAAGATATGTCAGAGATGCCTATAGAAACAGAGTAGCAAAAATTATAACCACTGCCAATTTTATTTTATTGCAATGCAAGAAAACAATCAAAACGAGTTCATAGACTGAAATGTATACACTTGGCAATCTATATAAATAAAGGATAAAAGCAACTCACTCGCTCACTGACTGACGGACTAATCACGATATCTCCGGAACTATTCAACCAACAGACTTGAAATTTGGTAGACATTTTCCTTTCATGGAGTAGAGCGAAATTCCATTCCATTTTCATTTTTGCGAAATTCGAACCGCAAGGGGCGTTACTAGGGTTTAAGGGGTGGTATAACAATTGTTTCCATTTTTAAGCTACTCGACGTACAATCTTGAAATTTGGTAAGTAGATTCCTCTCATAGGGTAGAGATACGCTACAAAATAGGTTTCGTGAAAATTGACCCCCAAGTGGCGTTGCGGGGCTTAAGGGGTTTAATAGATAATTACTTCGATTTTTAAACTACTGGACGTACAGTCTTGAAATTTGATAAACATTTTGTGATGTTTTGTGAAAATCGACCCCCCCAGACGGCGTTGCGGAGGGCTCAAGGGGCATTATAGATCATTTTTTCCATTTTTAATTTATTAGACGCACAGTCTTCAAATTTGATAAGCAGATTCCTTTCATAGAGAGAGTACAATTCCCCTACAAAATTGGTTTTATGAAAATAGACCCCAAATGGCGTTGCGGGGTCTCAAGGGGCGTTATAGGTAATTATCAACATTTTTAAACTATTAGATGTACAGTCTTAAAATTTGGTAAGCAGATTCCTTTCGTAGAGTAGAGATCAGCTACAAAATGGGTTCCGTGAATATCAAGAGATTGAGGGGCGTAATCAATAAATATTTCCATTTTTAAACTATTAGAACTACATGCTTGAAAATTGCTAGGCTTGTTCCTTGGATGGAATAGAGTTCCTCTAACAAAGATTAAAACGAAAATCCCCCCCCCCCAAGGATGGTTGCGAGGGTCAAGAGAGAGTGTATAGAAAAAATTCCTGTTTATGAATTGTTAGACCCTTATACTTGAAATTTGTTAAGCATAATTCTTTTGTTTAATAGGGATCCACTAAGAAAGTATTTTACGGAAATTCACTCCTGGGGGAGCAGGGGTTACTGGAGCGTACTGAATCAAAAAACTCCTTTTTTGAACTATAATAATGAAATTTGGTTTGTATTTTTTTTGTTGAATTGAAATTCGCTAAGAACGATTATTTTGGAAAACGACTTTCAACGGGATTTCGGAGGTATTGATAGCAAAAATTTCGTTTTTTTCAAGAGGGAACAGAAATTATCTGTACCCTCTTGTCCTCTTTGAAGGCAATGTGTGGCACATAAACTGAATATTGCCAACAACTGGTGAGATTTCTTTTAAGAACAAACATGAATGACTTGCTGTAAAATCTCCGGTTAATTCTCGTTCATAGCGATGAAGAAAAAGGCACCTATATTTCATATTTCCTTTATTGAACTCTTGATTTCGCTTACAATAAACTGTAGTTAACCCGTTTACAGGACCATGATCACATATATGTGATCACTTCGGAGAGCACGGTATAATATGTAGATGGCTTTTTTCTCGTTTTGAGGCTCATGATTATGTGTGATCTTAATTTGGAACTTACGAAATTTGTAATGATTATAAACCATAAATTTCGGTGTATTTTACTACGTTAATGAGTTTCGATGAATTTTTAAAGGAAGTTAGGCTAATCGAGAAAAAGCACCATGTCCTGAACTGGTTAAAACTGCAACAGTACACCTATCTAATACACACAACTTAATTCGCCAAGAAAACATCAAAAATGGATAAAGATTTTTATAGGACATAGCTTACTGCATGGGTGATTAAAGTAAGTAAAGCTTAGTATAGGTAGGCCTCCTACAGCACTTCTCACTCCAACGTATTAAGAAAAACTTTCTTTCAATATGGGTGGCTTCCTTAGTCTCCAGTTGGCTCCTTAAAAGAAATGCCCCAGTTCACTCTGAATGCTACCGGAAGCTTTATTGCCAAACGTGGCCAGTCAGGAAAATGTTGAACCAATTCAGCTTAAATACTAGTAACATAGTAAGCCTTGCGCAAGCAGTAAGAGGAAATGGATGCACTGAAGTATTTGTAATATTCTAGGTTTAATTATACGGAAAATGAAATAAACAAACGCGGATTTGGTAAAAGTTGTATCTAAAACATTACTGATTAAAGGTTATTCTAAAGATCTGTTAATGATGAAAACAAAAATTTCAAGCTGAAATGTACAGAAAAATGTTTTACACGGTGAAACAGATGATATCTTACTTTTAAAGAAGGATCACTTACTGGAGAGAGTGGACATATTTAAAAGAAATCTTTAAAGTTGCTTAGCTGTTTATCAAGGAATTTATAAAGATTTGTAAAGCAAATTTTACATTATACTTTATTTTGCATTGTTATGAACTTACCAAAAATTTTACCCACTGCAGATAAAATGCTACGTTTTGATGCCTTAGGTGAACTAATTTCTTCCGGTAGATACGGTATACAGCTCAAAACCACAGGGTGTTTCTTTTGAAGAAACTTCTCCAGTACACTGAGACATGAACGGATGGAACCTTGGATGCTTGGGAGATCATTATGTCCACGACGTCAGATCCATTATCCTGGGACTCCCCATCACCAATAGGATACCACTGGTGCTGAGACTGTCAAAGAGAATGTATTTATCAGGGCTGGTTCAGTCTAAGCATTACCTGGAATCATTTCAGAAGGTTATTTCACTTAAACAGCCTGTTTAATGGCGTATTTCCGGCATCAGTCAGACAAAATGATACTTTCAAATTATTTGAGTCACATTTCCTTGAGTCATACTTCATGGTGTCTCTTGAACTCAGTCAAGCCAACTTTTGGCGTTACAATTTAACATGACTCTTGATTACAGTTAAATTGATATCGTTCCATTTCTATGCAGGCTCAAGGAATTATTTGGTGTTTACTCAATTCATGGATGCCAAATAAATGAACTTGCCTAGAACTATTCTTGCTCATATGCCATTCTGTACCTTTAGTCTGTTTCGTAGTCCAGAAAGTCAGTACCTTGCCTCGGCATGAGACCAGAAAGTCATGGACTTGTTCGTAGTCTATTAGCTGGAGTTATAAATTTCTTGGGATGGCAATCAATCATAAAGATATTTATTAACTTGGCCCTTATAGTGGCAAGTATTTTCAATAAGGCTTTTAGTAAAGGCATGTTTGATTAGAGTACAGTGGAATGCCACCCCCACCTCACTGGTGATTTCTGCTGCTTCCAGAATATTTGGAACCCATTTACTAAAATGTAGACCTATTGTCAATAAACAATTGGATGGTGTACTGATTAGTAAAGTGCAGATAAGTTCAATTTACTTGTTGATCTGTGGATGAATATATGCAGAAGGCGTTTTCATGATGACATGATCTGCCGGAAAACAACCCGCACATATTTAGAACAGTCGTTTACAGCAGGCCAATGGCATTCTTCATCAGCGACCAGGTGTAATGCAGTTAAACTTGCCCCACGCCCCGCGTCTTGGCCTCCAGAAATGAGCTGAACCACCAGATGGGGCAGGATCTCAGAAGGGCAGAATTCTGGTAGGGTCTTTGGGATGCACAGACTTCTTTGAGTTTCTAATATTTGATTCTCCATGCAGAGTATCCCTCAAGATCTTGGCAGAAATCGATACATAGGCAAAGCAGGAAATGGTGTCGATTCACAGCATCATTCAAGAGAGTTTCATTGTGAAGTCCAAAATGAAATATCAACAAACAAGTTCAATTATTGACTTGCCTCTGTCTCAGAACTTGAAATGGAAGCCTGTGATGTGCTATGTTACAGTTACAGGTCTTATACACAGGCTATATACATATTTATCCTATAGAATAAAACATATCTGTTCCCTAGTAAGCATTGCGTGTGAAGATCAGGAGGCTGGTGAGTTAAGACGGTAGGTATCATTCTAAAGATTGAGTCGACTGATTCAACAGGCATCGGCTCTGGGAGTTCATATAGTGGTGGCCTTCCCGGTGTCTGGCGACAAGGTGGCTTCTGCATTAATTACCTGGGTTAACCAAAATTCAACATTTTCCTCAATATGTTTCTGATGGGTGCGGGCAGAGATGAAGATTAAGTCCATACAAATTCGGGAATGGTGGTATTTAGAGGAATGTCTAGCTTTCTGGTAGGAAATTACTAGAATAATGTCAAAATCAGGCCAGCCAGTTTGAACTGGGACATTCTCCATAGTTTTCTTTCTTTAAAATATGAGTAGCCAGATATGACGATCTCTTTATTTATCCTACAGTTTGATCTTATGACTTTCTATCAACGGTACCGTGGTAGACACTTTCTCCTCAAACTATCTCAAATGTCACAAAATATCATACCTGTTCTTCAATTGTATGAATTTCTAAGTGTCTAGATAACCAACTTCTTGATGGCAAGTTCGTCAGATGAAGTGTAGCATTTTGAATGCCACTGGAGAACAAACACTGCATGTGCCAGGGGTAGTGTTGTATCTGTCTACCATTATTCAGTTCAGGACTCCTTTGTGTTCCAGGTGAGCCTTTATTTGGTATGTGGTTCTTTGAACAGGAAAGTGGGTCATTAAGATCAATTCAGAGTTTTATTTTTGACTTGGAAGAGCACAAGAGCTCTTGATACAGTACATTGTTGGAAGATCAATGATGTTCCGTTTCAAAATAGAATTTTAACCTGCTGGCAGAAGACTGGCATGGCGATCTCATTCTGACGCCTTGAAATGTAAAATGCGGAGTCTTCATAGGATCATCGTGAAGCCATTAATATCTGATTCTTCTGGGTCTTAGCCGATCGTGCGTCGAATCCTGCAGTTGATGGAAAAGGTGTTCAATAGTGTGCAGGCGATATACCTAAACATCAGCAGAATTGCCAGAATATTGGACACAAATCCAAAGGCAATACTGGTGGTTGTACGCCTTGTAGTTTCGGTGCATGGATGAGTGTTAATATTGGAACCAGTTCGATGACAATTAATCTTCCATCAATATGATTATTCTAACTTGGTTGTCAGGGTTGTATCATTGTTGGTGTGGTGCCATGTATGCGGTTGCCCATTAACATCATTGCAGGTTCAGAAATTCGTCGTAGCCGAAAGGGCTATTTAGTTCGTCTATATTTAGTCATTGGCTAGTGCCGGTGAAACATATGATTTGTCAGGTGATCCTTTATCTTTTCCTTCATCTCTGTGTCAGCCTGGATGTGGTCATTTGTTCCCTCTGGGTCAGTTTGCTTGTTTGACACCCGTAATTTTCCGGATTCAGACCGGTCCTGCAGGCACGGCTGTGCTTTCAGGATTCTACAAGGTGTGACGAATGCCTTGGAAATTGCAAGAAACTGATTTTGGATGGTGCAGATTCTATGACATATTCGGTTCAACACATTTTCCCTTCCTCATCTGGTGCAATCACTTGTCTTTAGATCAGCACTGGGTTTTAATTTTCATTCTCAAATTAATCATTTCTCATTATTAATACTAGTATGATCATGGAAGGGCTGCTGGGGCTGAGGACCAATTAACATTTTGGATTTATAGTATAGTTTTCTTCATGCTTTTATTTTCTCAGTACTATGGATGTTTTATTCGGAGGAGGCCTCAAACATTTTCTTCCTCTCTCATCTCTGTTGATATTTAGTGAAACTCTGGAGTCAGACATGATCTGTAACACCGGACTCCTTCTTGCGATTTATAAATAGATTTACAAGTGAGATATATGGTGATACCTACATGGCGTTATGCTTGTTATTCTTACATATGCTTGTTTCAAGTTAATGGTGGTATATTAATATATACAGTATGCAAGCGCATTCATTCCTCAATATAATTAACCACCGTTGTTGCGTCTTTTGCCTTTTCAGAATAAGTTGATGGCCTTCGTTTAGAATGTAGGATAATCTGGCGCTCAGCATCGATATCGCATACTAGAATCTTCAGAGTAATTTTATGTGTTCTCGGATTTTCCTGTTCTGTACGAGCATGCTTGCATGGGTTAATAGGTGGCAGCCTGATATGCAGGAGGCTTTTGATGCTGAAACCAGGGACCATGGATTCGTATGCGTTGTGGCTCCTTTCATAAAATCATTCTCTAAGAGCATAAAGATGTTTGATAGCATCCTTTTGTTTCGTGAGGAGGGTTTGGGCCTTGTCGAAGGGCATGCAGTCATGATCAGATCAGAATATCAGGATTTTGGCTTGCAGAATTCATTCTCTGGAGAATCGATTGCTGAGTTAATTCCAGGCGGAGGCAGAGTGCAGTGGGATCAGACGGATACATGCAGATGGATCGAACTGGTTAGTACCAGGTAGCAGGAACAGGCTGCTGCTCCTTGTCAGATCTCTGTGGCCTGTAGGAGACAAACATGCTTTGGTGAGATCTGTAGTAACCCCATCAGCTGTGGGATTCAGGTCGACTTGAGTGGAGTGGCTGACCAGCTCCTCGCGGTGCAGTGCTGACGCGTGCAGCTCAGTGGTCAGGATGGATCATGCAGCTTCCAATATCATAAGTTGATCCCAGTACCTGGGGTGTGCCTCCGTGCTGGGGGCAGAGGCAGTGTCTCGAGAATGGGCAATCCTCCGTTGGTGCAGTGTAAAGTGAGGACGTTGGGGCAGGGTGCCAGCTCAGGAGTATATCCGTCATTTATTTGTTCCAAGGTGGGTGTCTCAAGCCTCATGTAAGCAGGAGGCGGGCCATTAATATTCACTCATCACTGCAGTGTCTCACTGTGCATGCCCGCAAGTAGCAGCAATCTGGTGCTGGATGGCGAATATGAAAAGTGGGCAGCCAAATTCTGTTTCAGGCTGTCAGGACTAGCTGCAGGAGATGAGAGGCAGGTCATTTGGGTTCTTGATGCATTTGGCTGCCATGCAGATCCATTATAATGCAATGCAGCAGACATTCAATCTTTAAGAATTCTGATTCAGCTGTAGAGGTAGGTTATCCAGACTGTGGGCTGCAGGAAGCAGATCTCACTTTGTGCACCAGCCCATATAATGGACAATGCAGGTTTGAACACAGTAACCATCTTCAGCGCCTCCTGCCTCATTTCAGACACTTGATCATGGGTGTAGCCAAGGTGGCTTGCTGAGCAAATTTATAAACTCTCTCAGAATGGATATGCAGATCCCAATGGTGCACACAAATCAGCACTTCTTTTCTCTGGTGCCATCATGTGGACAGCCTGCATGGCTACAAATGTGACAGTTTTGCCCTTAGTGATAGAGATGGTGCAGTTTTTCATTGCTTCAAAATTTTGCGGCTGATGTACCTAATTTTCTGGTGTTTCTTTTATGACACTGCTTAATCAGTTGATTGATTATGCAAACTGATTCAGGTAGTGCCTTGTAGTTGTGTGTGATGAAATTCTAGTGCTTGTTTTGCAATGGGCCAAGTATTCTTCAAAGAACCTTGTATCTTTTAACAGGTTTAGCTAGGATAGCTGGAATTGACTTGCACCCTCTTTTGTTACCTCATTACCAGAGCCCCAGGATTCTGAATCTCAGTGTGGCTAAAAATCATTAGGCCAGAGCTTCAGATTCAAGGCAGACTTCTCAGCCTCTTTTGTACAGTGCAGAAACATCTGGGCTCTCCTTCTGTGGTATATAGTAGATCACCCTTGTATATGATCATTTCTAGGCAGCCAGTTCAAATGAACAGAAAATAAAACTGATTAGTGATGCTCTGCATCACAGCAAAATATAGTTGAAGCTGCCCACAAGTGCTGATTGAAATGCCTCAACAGGTTCTGTGGAGATCCTTTTGCGGCAGATTTAGAAAGCTAATTCCATATTCCTGCAGCATTCAGTGAATAATTCTCTTCTTGCTTCATTTCATCAGTTCATACTGTACCAGTGTCAGTCCTAGATTCCAGACAAAGTCCGAATGAATGAATATTTGTGGTACCTCACTACCATCCAAGTAAAGTTCTTTTTGATCCAGTCCATGGATATCTATTGTGGCATGGGACTGGCATTTCCAGGATTGAACAGGGCATTAAGGCAGATACGAATGGGTGGGGTGAAAGCCTTTGTTGGGGTTCTTCTTGAATCAAGAAATAGTTATTTCTCTTCCTTTATTCTGGTCTGTATTATGATTCTTACAGTGCTGTGACATGTCTCGTCACAGTACTTTAAGGTTATTTTAATGTAATGATGTGAACTTTTAGGAGATGGGATGCCGGTGTGCTGATATGGATTTTGTTGGTAGTTTAGTGTCTCACATGGCTTAGTTTAAATAAGGATAATTTTCATTTTGTAAAATAGAGCTGATGGCTGACACTTGTCCAGTTAGCTTCTCTAGTCCCCATCCTGCCACAGGCCCGGCTGTGAGGAAGAACGGATAATCAGAGTAGGCCAATTAGCTCTAATTATTTTGCTTGTCTTCAAATATATTCAATTTTGTATCAATTAAATTTAATCAGTGGTTGGTTAAAGGTGGACCCGTTAGCCTGGGGTAATGTGAATCACAACTGGATTTTCGTAAACCTGTAAGCTCAGCTAAGCCACGTCGCTTCATGCGGCTACTTTGGTGCCGTGGGATCACTACTGTGTACTTTATGGTGATCCCCATGGTCTTGCGTTGCAATCCTTATCGGATTTAATCACCATCAGTGATCCTCTCACTGGAATCCTTCAGTTATTAAACTCAATTGCATAATAAATTTCCGATCCTCCACTCCGCAGTGCTCCAAAACTCCCAGGCTGGAGATTATATGTCTCGCAGATTTGTATTTTCCTTGTTTCTTTCTGAGGGTGGTGGTAAAATTCTTGCCTTCTAAAATCCTCAGGGTGTCATGAGCAACATGGTCTCACACAGTGAACTTGGCAATACTATTTTCTGATTTTCAGGTAAAATTAAATAAATATATTTGGATGCTGTAACTATCACTATATATTATTTATTTTATATTAAATTGTAGAAATATTCATAAACAATGCTATCAGCAACATTTTAGTGGTTCAGAGATACTTCTGGGTTTTATGGAGGTGTAGCTTGGAAATCATCAGCTGGAATCTACTTGTACAAACAGTTTCTGGATGCCGTTCCAGGGGCTATCAGATAGAGCCTTCGCGAAGAAAGTCAAGTCAGTCTGCATTCAACTATTGAATGGTGATATTATTCATGAATATGGGTGTGTGGTTGACTAATGATTATTGAGCTTGCTTTGACCGTGATTACTGATTGGCTCAACCCATAGTTGGACAGGCAGGGTAGCTGGATAATTTTTATGCGTGTGTGCTTTGGTGCAGTGTTTTATCAAGTGATGTAGAAGGCGTAAGATCATCCAGAATGTGTGCTGAATTCCTGTGTGCTAAAGGGATTGGATTTTCCTTAGTAGTTATAATTACAGGCTGTCTTATTCTTTTCAGGCTGATTGCGTAACATCCTCATTTGATCAGCGTATCAAATGTAGTATCAAGTTAAAGAGCTGAGGTATTTAGCTCTTTTACACAAGAATCTGTCATGTGCAAAAGTGTGAATGGTGTAGTGGATTAATAAACTCTTTTACATATGATGCATGAGATGTGTGTATTGGTTCTCTTTTATTTGCTGGAAGGCCTTCTGCCCTTCCTACAGGTATCATCTGGAGGTGCAGTTGCAAGAAGCCGCCATATAAAGTTATCACTGGATGCCCTTGAAATCATATTACCAAATTACAGCACTCATAACCTAGGTCAATTCTTTGCATTATGAGTGGGAGTGAGTAAATGATTAGCATTTGAGTCGTTTAGATTTACATGTGGCTACTTTTATTACATACATGGTGCATCTATTTATTTACAAGGGAATGGCTGGAAACTAGATTCTTAGATGGCCTCATCTCCGTTATTAGATTACCTGATTAGCATGAATATATGGAGTTAGAAGAAATGGAGTTATTCTGTGTGTAAGATTTTGAAAGAAAATGCAGAGGCGTTTAACTGAGCAGTTAAATTAAAATGTTGAATTAACTTTGAGACTCAGCTGGGACCACAGAAAGAGCCATATTGTGTTTCATTGCATTTTTGTAAACACAGAACAAAGTTGTAACATGGAGGTCACATTCTCAGATTAACAGAATGCAGGAGACACCTGCTGGTTGGAACTGTCCTCTTTTCTGCCTTCACCCGGATGGAGAAGCTCATTTGGATGAGTGATGATGTGTGCATTGAAGTTATGTGGTTCAGAGCAAAGGTCCTTGAGTAGATTCGTGTGGAAATAGAATGAATAGTACATCCGCATCATCTGAGAATGGGAACGCCAACTGAAAGTATGCTGGTTAGCAGATGCACATTCTCGATGGTAGAATGGGCTATAAGACAAAGGCTATTTGCATCACTTCGATTCGTATAATGGGCTATTTGGCAGGGTTTCTTCTTGGCTTGCAGGGACTTCCAATTCTTGATCACGGCAGAATCCCTAGTCTCCTATTCTTTTGATGGTTGAACATATGGATCTGGTGTAGTAAAGTGGAAGGTGGAGTCTAGAGTGGTGAAGGCTGTCTTGTGATTCGTCACTGACAGTTCTTGAACATGGTATTCAGAGATGTCTCTATATCAGGAGTCAGCCATTCAAGTTAATGTCTGCGTACCAGGAGTGTCATCTACAATCAGTTTACATCTCTTGGTTCGCTGCAGCCAGTTGAGATAAAGCTATGGCTTGGATACCAATCCTTCCATCCATATAAGTGTTACTGGCCTTTTGAATATACCAATGAATCTATGGATATCGGTGCTTGTTATACTGTGCCCGTATATCGCGTGAAGT
>BMAO01020909.1:0-87023 GCA_019973975.1 Trichonephila clavata | reverse complement strand
AAAAAATTGTTTACATTGTTTAATAAACAATGAAAAGCTTTATTTATAGTATGAGTTTGCCATCTTTTTTCTGATAACTAAAATAATAACTGAATAATATAAAGAGGTATTTTTTTACGATGAAAAATTCAATGATAACTACTAAATAACAGACTTACATATAATTCACTTGAAATATTGACTCAGTGCAATTTGAATATTCAAGAGAAAATTTATTTACATGTGCAAGTACACCCACAATTGAGAATCTATGATAATAAAACAAAAGAAAATATTCAACATTATAATTGTTCAGCAAACATTTCATGATGCAAGAAAGATTAATTGACTGAAAAAACAATGCTTCAAGATAACTACATATTTATAAAAATAGCTTTACATCATAAAATATTTCTATAAAATATCAAAGATTCATTCCATTTCATTTAAATTCAAAGCTGCATAATTTCTCAAGAAAAAGTTATCGAGATCTGGATATAATTCTGAAGAATATTAAGGCATTGTCATTTTATGATTTAAAATAATACAATGGTTCATTAAACCCAGTTCATATAAACAGTTCATTAAAATCTACAGAGTCTGTTATAATTGTTTTGTGTATTGCTTAATATGTATGTGAATGTATATGAGTGAAAATAAAAGATTTCTCCCTCTAAAACTCGGTTACAATTCTACAACTTCAAACAAAGGCATTTGTATTTACGAGTTTATCGTTACATCTCCCATTACTCCAAATGCAAGGATTTTACAGGTCGCATTGAAACAATAGCATTGACAATGCATTCGGTGTACATCAACACATATTTAAATAAAGATTCCCAATGAAACACTTTCTTTACAGTAACATCATTTGAAAAGCCATTTGTGTGAACAAAGGAGCAAAAAAAGTGCTATTCCAAAACCGTAAAGGATGTCTTGTTTCCAATAAATTTCGCAACACGGTACACTGTATTAGAAGAGAAAACATTGACGAACAGTAAATTTGATTCTGGTAATCTAACGCGAAGGCTAAGCACATAGAATCTTATGAATAATTCATCACAAACATTCTAAGTAAAGTTCTGCACACTTCTGGAACACAAAATCTTGGCTGTCAGAATTTCTTTCTCTCTTGCTGGAGTTTAAGATGCACAATAAGGCGAGTATAGGATTACAGCCGTTGGTAATGCAGCTGTATCCAAATGTAAATAATCTCCCCTGCAGGTAATAGAAAATTTTCCACCATGTTTGTCAAGTTGGTTTAGTATTTTAGAGATGAAATGCTTTGGAAAGAATGTGTTGGCTTTGTTCTCGTAAGGTCTTTTTTTCGTCTAGTAGATTTGGCGACTGAGGTAAATTCTTTTACAGATGAATCATTTAACATGCTGTAAGAGTAATTTATTGAAACATTTAGTTTTTCGTATTAAATTTAGTTTTAATTTTGAATATTTTGTTAATTCATTAGTACATTAATTAAAAACACATTTATTTCAAGTCCTTATAATTAATGCATATTCAATCTTGAATTTTTAATTTAATGTACATTTTATTTTAGGCTTATCAATACAACTTAATACTGTTATAACATTAAAAATAAATAAATTTCGTATTATGAGTCTAATTATATTATTTTTTTATTTCAACGCAAGCAAAATATAGTTCACCATAACTATGCAATTATTTAAATTGATGGAGTCAGTGTTCAAAGTTATATTTATTATAAATTTTGTTGACACAATTAGATTTTTGCATGCATCGTAGAATTAAATTAAAACATTGTATGTACGAATGTCGTAAAGTTCGCAATATTAAAATAATTGCAAGCGAAGTAAAAAGAAACATTCCGTAAAATCAATCTTCATACGCATTAATTGATGATTAATGAAATCTATCAAATAGAAAACCTAAGTGTTTGCAACATGAATTTCTGTATATTCCAATATTATACATTACATTTAAGTATCATAATGTTTACATAATTAAATACATAGAGATAATTTACAAAAGTTACAATATTCTTCAGAAAAGCAAAACAATTATAAAAATTATTATTATTATAATTATAATAAAATATATCAAAATACGAAATTACAATGGTGAACAAAATAATACGAAAATACTTTTTAAATTTAGTTTAAAACTTCCACAAATTAAGCAAGGCTAATTTCGGACGTAGGATCAAAAAGTGGGATTAAACTAGTTTGATGGTACCAATGTTTTCCATATTGCAACATGGTAAACTAAAATAAAAATATCCAATTAATTAAAATAGCAAAGTTTTAAAATTTCAAAAATTGGAGTAGTCGCCATGGTAATCTTTGAAAAAGATTATAAACCAAAAGTTTATTAAAATTGCTAAGAATATAACAGAACTTCAGTACCAAAAAATCAGAAATAGCATACACACACATACACATGAATGCAAACACACATATATACATTTATATATTGTAGAAACGTTAGTTTCTACGATAAAAGAAAATAAAACGTTCCTGGTTGGAAAAGGCAAAGCTGTTGACACTGAATATACTTTGAGAGTTTGAGGAGATACATATCAACTCCTGCACTGTAAAAAAAATTAAGAAAAAATAAAAATTTTCATGGTACGAGCCTAACTAATTGGATCTGAAATTAAACTTCTCAGTTCTTCATTTATTGAAACTGTGCTGTTTGGTTTTATATTTCATCAGTTCGCCAAATATAAAATTAACTTTAATTGAACTAATGCATCTAATTTGCTTATTTCCATTTTAATTAGTTTCCATTACGCTTATCCTTTGATGTACAACAAAATCAAAAACATGAATAATCAAGCTGAGTGTACAAATTGCACTGAGATTAGGTTGATGCTACATTTTCTACTTAATTTTCATGTTTGTATACAAGATAATGGAAAAGATTTCATGTTATCCACCACGGAATCTATTTACTTTTATTTAATGAATAAATTAGCCAATGACATTCACTAATTTATTCACTCTCAAGTATTTGCGTTGGTTTTAAAACCAATTTTAATTTCTTTTTTTCATACACATTCTCTTAAAAATTCTTCACTACTAAACCTGTCGATTTTTAAAGATTATATGAATGTACTGAGTATATATATATATTTTATCTTTAATTTTGTACCCTACGTCTTTTTCCATGTGATGAGTATAGAGGACCTTTGAAGAACACCGTAATCTTTTGACATAAATATGCTTTAAAATTTTAATTATATTCTATCTTTTATTTTGCATGCTGCGAAAGATTTCTAAAAAAAAAAAAAAATGTCAATTTTCATTCTAATATGCAAAAGAAAATGTTTATCTTTTACACCATTTCGTCTGAATGACATGATTATACAATCATGTCATAAAGGAAAGGACAAATAGAGAATCGTACAACTGCTTAGATCCATATATGTACAATGCAAATTTTTCTAAAAATAAATAAAGTACAAATTTTGGAAAATTTCGGGTGATTTTTGTTGTTGTTAATTATCGAACCCTATTGACAGTAATATCGAGTTAAGACCAAGAAATTCATCGTGGCTAGAGGCAGTGCAGGTTTATCCATTGGGTGCTTGGGGTGGGCATCCAGGGGCCCGGATAAGCTGAACTTTACTAGATTTTCTTTTGATCCGCCAGTGCCAAGGAAACCTGTAGATCTTCTTCACCCAGGGCTCGAGAGGAGCTCAAAGTGGAACTGGCTAGTAGAGCTAGATTACTTCTATCGTTTGGGCTTCAGCTTTGAGGACCATGCAGGTGAGAGTACGTTCCGATCCGATCCACTTTAATTTTGTGGATGAACACCCTGGGTGATCTAGGGGTCTTCAACCATTCTCCTCCTACCATCAACCTCTGTAGAAGACTTTCAACTGACTAAATACATATAGTGTCCCATGTAGCTTAAGCAGTATATATTTATAAGCATCCGCGGCTTCTCCGGGGATCAAGCTCGACCCTCCACCACTACAGTCAGTTTCACTAACTGCTATCCGTCCGAGTGGGCGATTTTATTTAATACTTTGCGTATCAAACTGTGCACAGACAGTATAAACTACTAGGCGTGTTAAAAAAAAGTGATTCGAAGCTTCGTACGGGAAAAATTTTGAATACATTTTAGTGATACAAACGCGATAGTGAAGGTGTATATACCCCGCACACGCGTGTGCAGACAGATTTGTGATAATTACATTCGTAAGAACGTAGCATTCTTTAAAAATGACTGGTATCGATGCAATTGCTTCCAAACGAATCAACAAGCTGCAATAAAGTTTTAAACTCTGAAAAAGTGTTGGTCTGAGTTGACATCATTTGTTGAGTACAGGGATGGTGGTGACGACTTCGTGCAGTATATAGTGGAAGAAGATAAAACCTGGTGTCAAAACTTCCAGCTGTAAATCCGTCAGCAGTCAGCCGGAAAGGTGATATTGACGGCCTAATATGTCAGCGATTTCACTCCGACGATGGTGAAAAGGCTGCAGTTCTAAACTGGTTCTATGATCCACCGACATTGTTCGTGGACGGAATTCGTAACATTCCTAAGCAAAGAGACGCCTGCCTAAATGCCATGGGTGATTTCTTTTAATAAACTTTGAGCATTTCACTCATTAAATAGTGTTGTTTCTATCCTTGTATCTGTCTTATTTCTGACTTACGGATACTTACTCTAATCACATTCACTTGAACACCCTTATATCTTTAGAGTGTCCTGAATAAACATCTCTCTTCTCATTCCAATGAGCTCTAATTACCCAGAATAAAAAAGGCCTTCTATAAAATCAGAGTATTTGTAAAGAAATATATAGTTCATAGTAAGTGTGAAAATACAAGGTAGGGCAAGTAAAAATGACCCGGAAAATAGAGTTCCAGGTTACAAAAAAAAAACACGGCCCAGGAAAGGAGATAATTCTTCAACCTAGTTATAACATGTGTTGAAAATACCCACTCATTCCTCTCCTGGAGCCTTTGTGCCCTGGTCATCAAATTGTGGTAGGCAGATTGAAGCTGGATTGCTGGAATTGCTACAATCTTATCGAAATTTTTTGTAGCAGTTCTTAAAGACAAAAGAGGTTGTAGCAATACACATTGGACTTGAGAGTTTCCCAAATAAAATAATCGCATAATGACAGATCAGTTGGCCTGGATGGCCAGCTAGCACCGAGACTAGACTGACTATCGCTGACAACTCTGTCAGGAGTTCAGATTGTATAAATGTGATCCCCATGGTTTGGTGAGATGTATGGGAAGGTGTACCATTCGGTTGGAAGTAACTACAGGCCTTTTCCTCCTTAAATAATGTGGACACAAATGGATTGCCACTGATCAATTTACACCCGACAGAGCCAGGACTAAGATCTGAACCGGATTCGATCCCTTGATGTGCGCATCACATTCACTTCCAACCGTCCCATTCACGTCTTATTTTTATTTGCCGTCGCCTGGAAGGGGACGTGGTTGGGTTTTTTGCTAGACTTCTACACCCAAAGTTATGGATTCAACCCCAGCCCAATTCAAGGGATTTTCCAGATGCAGAAAAATCGACAGCGTATGATTATACGACATATGATCGGGATCTTTTACATGTCGTATGATTATACGACATGTAAAAGATCCCTAGAGTGTCTGTTTGGCTTGGGTGCTCTCAGCAAAATTTTAAGAAAATCCTCGTACAGGTTGGCATCGTCGTGAGCTCAGGAACCTCCCTATTGGGAGGAAACTGGCCGTCAAAATTACTTGCGGTGATTGGTATCGCCTATATGGAGCCGAGCTAAAAAGTGATACCATCTACTGGGGAGTGTACTAGGTCTGCAAAGGTTAAAATACAAATGCGCAGCCCCATTAGGAAAAAAAACTTTTATTTGCCCCAACCTGTACATTTACTTTTGAAGAATAATATACAGTAATTTAAAACGTTAAATTCTATCATTGTCATAAAAAACAATTTGTATTATTTTTTTCAACTAATGTTCTTTGTATCCAATCTCGGAATTTTTATAAATGTAGTATACATTTTCTTTAACATTTCATTCATTGCATGTTTGAATCGAAAAATACAAGTATCCAAGCATTTATTACAAAATATTTTTGCATGAAAATGGTATTTTATAAGCAATTGAGTTTAATCTTTATGTTCCATGGAATTCAATTTTTAAAAGAATAATATTTCCACAAAGTTATATTTTCTTATACCCCCTGCTCCCTTTTTTCACTCAGTCATTTTTCAGCCTCCTGGCTTTTCATTTTTGTTCTCCTGGTTCGTCATTTTTTTTTTTTAACTTTTGAATAGATAAAAATGTTAATTTTGACTGGTTAAGAATTTTTGTTAAATTTACTTTTTGAACAGAATTGCATGAAAAAAGGAAAACAAGTATATTTATTGGTATATTTATTAAATTTATATTTATTATTTATTTATTTCATTATTATCTATGTTGAATCAAATTTATTATAATTGCTATTCTGTATTTCATAATGGAAAAATAAATATAAATGTCATTCATAAAAAAATTTACTTAAACGTATTTTGAAGTGATTCATAAAAAAATTCATTTTGATCGGTTTTAAAATAAATTTTTCTCTTTAATTCTGAAAAAGTTAATACACTGTACAAAAATAAAACATCATTTTGCTCTCTAAATCAGTTTTTACAAAAGCCGATTTAAAATTATGCTATTCATTGCTTTAAACTTCATCTTTTTAATATAAATGTTTTTCATAATAAAAATAATATTTTCCTCTTCAATATATTGCAAGTGAAATGTAGTAATTCTTTTAAATGAAACAAATAAAATAAAAGTCTTATTATGTCTCATGAAATAAAAAAATTTTGAGGAGATTATTCAATTTATAAAAGCGTACTTTTTTTAAAAAAATAAAAGACAAATGATTCGAAACAACACTTAAAATATTGATAAAATTGAAATTGTCTGGCAATATTCATTTAATTGAAATTCATGTTTTATAAACAGTAAAAGAAATAATAAATGCTTTTTTCCATTAGAAAAAAAGTGGAATCTAATAAATTTATTTACATTTCTATTTCGACTAACTTTTTTTTATAAAAAAAAGGGCAATAAAAATAATGGAATTCATATTTTCTTTAAATGCGTTCATAATAATAAGATTATATAGATCACTAAATTGTGTAAAAAATAGTTTTACGGAAAACAAATATAAATTACTTCAAGGCAAAATAAATAAATTCCTTACGACAAATAGTTTTGTTTTTTGTTTTGTTTATCCAAAATGAAAACAATGTAAGAAATATTCAGTAAACTTAGCTTATTAACTAGTTCATACATGTGTTTATAAGTGGTTTAAATCCTTATTATTCTGAATATATATACATATATATATATATATATATATATATATATATAATATATATATATATATACATATATATATATAGTTTAAGTAAATATTTATAATTCTTAAAATAGGGACAACTTACTCGATCTGATATGCAAAAAGCTATCTTATCGTATTGATAATAAAATGCGATTTAATTTAACATTATAAATATCTTCATAGATATTCATTCTATGGAATAGAAAATTCATTCTCTAATAAATGATGCTCTATAATTCTTTAAGTAAAATATCACATTTCTCTAGTTCCTTTGCTCGTAAATATATAAATGTTCTTTTATTTAATAAATAGCATGTTAACATCCTTCATATTTTCCTCTCAATTTAAACGAATTAAAACATGCATTTGTAATTAAATAGGAGACTCCTATGGTTTAGTTTTTACACGAAAATTTAAAATTCAAGTTATTATAAATAAAAATATCACTAATTTAGTTTTGAGTTTTTCAGTTAGAGATGTTGCTACATAGTATGTATGGGATGAAGAATTCGAATTGAATAGTTTTGTAATGATACGAACAAGTCTGTTTTAATCTTTAATTCACAATTAAAATGTAAACATCTTGTTACATCAAATGTAAGCATCTTGTTACATCAAATGTAAACATTTCGTTATATCAAATGTACACATTTTGTTACATCAAATGTAAGCATCTCTTCCTCTTGTTGGTCGAGGGGGATGTCTCACTGATCGTTGAGGCCTTTGGTAGGATCCAAAAGCATCATGTATGCAGGAGCCAAAATGGTTAAAAATACAAGGGGTGATCAAATGAAAAGGTACGAAACGACACGGTGGGTACAAATATTGACTTTATTCAAAATATACACCATAGGCCTGAGCACAACGATCCCACTGATGAACAAGCCGTAGGATTCCTTGTTCCCAGAATTCCTGTGGCTGTGACGAGACCCAGTCCTTCACAGTGTCCTTGAGTACGTCGTCCGAGTTGAAGCGCTTTCCTTTCAGGTGTTTCTTCAGTGGACCAAACACATGGAAATCGCAGGGTGACATGTCCGGACTGTAGGACGGATGGTCCAACGTCTCCCATTGGAACTTGTCCAGTTCCAATTGTGTGACTCTGGAGACGTGTGGACGCGCGTTATCATGGAGCAGAACCACACCCTCCGTGAGCAGCCCCGGTCTTTTGTTCTTGATGGACCTGCGTAGGCGTCGGAGTGTCTCACAGTACACCTCGGAGTTAATGCTTTTTCTGTGCTCGAGTCATTCTGTGCTCGCATCATTTGGACGCCGCTTTTTATAAGAGCCTTTGCTCTCTCCTGCGCATGCGGACACCCGCGTATGATCTGATCCCAATCAGAGTCTCCAATGGCATCCCGAGATGTCTCGCTACATTCTCCCTTGGCGGAATATGCAAATATTTAACTGTTTCATTTTTATGTCGTTTCGTACCTTTTCATTTGATCACCCCTTGTAGTTATTTGTAATAAGTTACTTTTATATTAAGTTAAAAACTAGAAATGGGTACTCGATGTTGGACAAGACAAGTTATATACAGTTAAACACCCCTGTTTCAAAAGGCAGTTACAAACAAACAAAACACGATACAGAGAAAAGTCTTTTATTGGTGAACGACAAATTCGATGTCATTTTAAATTAGTTGGTTTAAATATTATGTCCGATAAATAGCGCCCTTCAATGGTGATACATTGACGGGGTGTTTCCCGAAAGTTCCTCCGAACATTCCCCCTGGCGCTGTTCGGATTTCGTCTGATGAGGCCCACTTCAATTTGTCAGGCATTGTGAAAAAAACAAAACATTCTCTACTGAGCAGCAGAAAACTCTCAGATGCTTCACAAATGACCACTTCACAGTCTTCGTGTGACATTTTGGTGCTCCGTTGCTGAATTTGGTGTGTGGTATCCTTATTTTTTCGAAGAAGATATACTAACGGTAACGGTTACTTCAGATCGCTACTGTCACGTAATCGAAACCTTCCTCCAACCAAAGTTAAACCAATTATCTTGGAGACTATGAAGAAGCAGAAATCTGGTTCCAACAAGACGGAGTCATAGCTCACACTTCACGGCGTTCGATGGGCATTCTGAGAGTTGTTTCCTGGACGTCTTTTCTCTTTGCGAGGAAACATCATCTGTCCCTCAAGGGAGGTCACCTGATTTATCACCTAGTGATTTTTTTTAGAAACACTTAAAAGCGCAAATGTACAAACATCGTCCTACAACTTTGAAAGCACTAAAGGGGGCAATCACCCAAGCAGTTGCTGCTATTCCACAGGAAATGACACGAAGAATTATGGACAATTTTCGGGAAAGACTTCATCAATGTTTCACCACTGGAGGACGGTATTTAGCGGACATAATTTTTGAAGCCAGTTATTGTAAAATGTCATCGTATTTGCCGTTCATCAATAAAAGAATTTTCTCTGTATCTTGTTTTATTTGTTTGAAACTACCTTTTGAAACAGGGGGCGTTAATATGCCGGACCCTGTATATATATAAGGTATCCAAAAATGTTCAGAGAGCTTTTTTAAAAATATATATATTATACTAAAAGATTTTAAGTACTTTTGGGGATCAACACCAATACATATTAACACTTAACCAACAACGTTTTTTAAAAAATAGTTTAAATTTTACAAAAATCAAAATTATCTCTGAAATTTTAGCAATATTTTTGGAAAACTTCATGCCAATTAGAGAAAAAAGTAATAAATTCATATCATAAAAGTATTACTGAACCAAATTAGAAGCATTTATCTTGAGAACGTACTAAAATTTTAAAATTTTATTAAAACCTAAACATTTTAGAGCTGATCGAATAAATATTATGCGACATATTTCTGCGGCTGTTATTAAATTAACAGGTCATAACTCAAAAATATTCACATAATAAGAATTATTTTCATACATTCCCCTTAGAAAATACAAGTATCAGGTACAAAAATTTCATAGAAATGCATTAATAATATTTTATATCTATTGGAGGCCCAGTAGTTTGGGGTTTTACATTTGCACGGAGCAGTTTTATACTTTTGTAAGTCTCTTCTATATTCCTTTCGCAGAAAATAACAGTAAGGTTAATGAACAATTAAAAAAACTACCGAAAATATTAAGTTACATCCACAAATAAATTAATCCAGAAATGTTTTCCATCAATATACTGAAATCAGAGGTTATTCCTTTCTTCATTTGTTCAATAAATACATCTATCTCCAACTTTTCAGCTTCAGCCAAAAAATAAAATTAAAAAAAAAAGTTTCTAAGAAACCAGAAGTTAATATATCTCTAGGTTAAAATAAACGGACTACTCAGGACTTTAAAAAAAGAAAAAAAAGAAAAAACTTTTATTTACTCTCCGATTACTGCCTACTGTATTGAAGAAAATAAAGCAAATAAAAAGGTACAAAAGAAATACAAGGGAGAAGAGCGATAGAAAAAAAGTGAACGAATTTGTGTGTTTTCCACTTGCACAGTCTCCTTGCCTACCCCCCACAATGTCCACTACATGATCCGGGTTCTCTTGGTCCATTTAGTGACCAACCGAGAAGCTAATGCAGTTTTGCACAGACCTGACCCTCCCAGCTGAAACTTACTGTCAGAGTTTTTCTTCTTTTGTTCACATTGGAGAAGAAAACGTATCTTCTGTTGAGTAAATGTATAGCATTCAGAGTAGGAAATTCCGCAGAAGAAAATACTTTATTTTATACAATGGATGCGAAAGAAATGGTGACATTCGAAGACGGATATGGAAAGTGGATTTGGTGAAATGGCTATCATTTTCTTTTTTATATCTAGTAGAGTAGGAGGAGAGTGAAGACTTAACTTTTTTAGGTTGCATTTACTTCAGAGCAAAGATTCTCTTGATATAACCTTTAGTAATGTGAAAATAAAGAATTCCAAAAAATAATTATGAATAATCTTGTAGCGAAATTACTCATGACGTTTCTGTTTCTGTATAACATTGGGATGTTAGTCTTTAAGGCAGTGCTTCTCAAAGTTTCAATATTTGCGACCCAATATTCAATCATAATTTTCATCACCCCCCTCTTCCATACAATAACAATGTATTGAATTAAGTAATACTATACTTGATATGCGAAATCGGCATTAAGACTTTAACCTCATAAGTGTCACTGACTTATATAAACTTCTCGCTCAACCAAAACCTTAATTGAACTGCGCGTGCATATACGCTTTCAGAAGCACGATCTTTTTTGTGCACTGCTATTCATAAAATTATTTCAAAAACTTTGGAATGCAATTAAAGGACATCTTGACAGTGTTTACGAATGAGTTACTTATTTCAGAGGATTTGCTCTTACTTGTTCTTCCCGCCCCTCCCCCTTTAATACATCACATACGAGCACCTACGTGGAAAACGGTAAATTGAGTAGCGAATAGAGTAACTTTTAATCAACAGTGTAGGGATCAATAATAAGCCGTACAAATTACTAAAATAAATGTAAATTTTTTAATATAATTTTATATACGACAAATCCATATAGGGTCACTGGTAATTATTAAACTTGTTCTTAGTATAGTATTGTTAAATTAATTACAGAATACATTGTGCAGTACCGATATATCTATATAAGTGTAGTTATCAGTGTAAATGTGTATTTTATTATTTATTATGTCAGAATGTATTTTGTTTACATTCAGTAATTTTTTTTTTAAATAATACTTTGTTTTCGACTTTTCATAAGGCTCGTGCCTCTATCGTAGAACTATCACGCCCCTTTAGGGGTCGTGCTCTACCGTTTAAAAAACACTGCTGTAAGACAGGGCTTATTAAACTCTTTATATTTGCGACCCGATTTTCAATCATAATTTTATTCGTTCCCAGTCCCATACAATAACATTGCATTGAATTCAATGACACTTAAGTTACAAAACGTCTTTATTTATAAATCGTATAAATTATCAAGATAAGTATTACATTTTACATCCACAAGCCCATGGAGTCAAAGAAAATTATTTAACTTTTTCTTGACTTAGTATTCTTGAATTGTTTTTGTGGTCTCCTTCCCGAAGGGAAGGAATGAAAGTTGCCAGATCCTGTGAGACAGGTTGGACTTCTTAACGATAGATGGCGACACCACCTATCTCAACCTCCACAATTTAGGCATAGAACTTGAATAGAGGGAAATATTATCTAGCCTCCTACACTCGTGGTTTCTACTACGACCACCCACAAGACTTTAGGACCCTCTAATTTAACGAGACGTACTGCGTGTGTACTCGGAGGGTATTTGGTGGTATCGGGCATCGAACCCAGGCCCTCTGGTCTGGAGTCCGATGCTCTAACCACTAGACTACACACGGCCCTTATTGATAAATTAATTTTTAAATACATCGAGCAATACTAATATATTTAGAGTTGTATTATAATCAGTGAAAATGCTTATTTGATATTATCACAGAATGTATTTTTGTTTTACTTCCTTTAAGTAAATTAATAATACTTTTATATATAAATCTTTTATTTTTCGACTTTTCGATACCTTCGTGTGCCCCACAGTTTGAGAAACGTTGCTTTTAGGTTATTGAGAGTTTTTACTGCCACCATCTTACAGAAGAAACATGATTTGAAAATGTCTAGTGTTTTATATAAAATTATCTGAAGTGCAGCTAGGACGAAATTGCAGTTCTTCAGTCGGAATACGCCACTGACCAAGTGGCTGTTGATCTAGACACGTTTTACCGTGTGGGTTTTATCACACCAGTTCATTATGATTTACTCTAGGTCATAAAAATACGTTCTATATAGTTCACATACACATTCTATATATTATTAATTATTACTGTAACAACTATATGTTACTTCATTCCTTTACCCTCCCTCCATTTCTCATTTTAATCTTGGACCAGTCTTTTGATTCCGAATAAGATTTTGAAAGTATTAAGATAAATAAATAACTCTTTTAAATCGTAATTGCAATTTTTATTTAATCATTGATTTACAATATAGCTAGCAATGTTTTAAACGATTAACAAGATGTACAATAACATTTACATATTCTCAGCAGAGAAGAGCCTTGTATAATAAACATCTTGTATGAGTGTTCCTGTCTTTCTTACCGACGCATTTTTTACGACTTCCACACTTAAGCGTTGTGGAATCTGAAGCTTCACTATGTGCAGCTAATAACTTTTTGATTATTGTTACTTATGTTCTTTTTTCATCTAACATTTCTATGATTCTCAGTAAGCAGCTTTCTAAGTTCCTTCTTTAAAAATTTTGATTTCACTGAAATATAGATTGACATTCATAATAACTACAAAAACATTAATTTAATTTCATTAATTTTATTTTATTAATTGTATTTTATTTTTATTATTTTTATTTTACTTCTTATTAATGTAATTTAATTTTATTTAATTGTACTAACTAAGATTTATTTTATTTAATAATTTTAATTTATTTAATTGTACTAATTTAGATTTATTTTATTTAATAATTTTATTTTATTTTATTAAATTAATTTGTTTTAATTTAATTTATATATATGTATGTTTTTTTTTCATGATTATGTTTTAGCTAGTTTATTAGTCGTATTCACTCTATTATACGGCAAAATTAAGTATGATTTTTGAAAAAAAAATTTGTGAAACTTTTCGTCATGAGGCAAAGTGGATAGAAGAATCCCACTTTTATTGTTTTAGACACATATGACTCAGATTGCCCTGTGTGTGTGGTTCTAAGAACAGCGTTAGTAGTTTTTGTACGTGGCCTGATTAATAGGTTTCATTCAATTCAGATTTGCTTGTTTTATCAGTTTGACACCTGAACTCTTGCCTAAGCATTTTGATCTTATCTTCAGTAAGACCAAGTTAACTATTAACTGCGTTATATTTCACTATAATAATGACAAAAACAAATCCATTATATAGTACATTAAAGGACCATTTTAAAGTCTAGGGATTGCAAATAATTAGTTAAAAATATTCTTCCCCAGTGATTGGTGATATAATACAAGTGATACATATATATCAAATCAATTGAAAAAAGGAAACAGTGCATATCAGGTAATAGTGACATCATTGTTTTTCTTCATTTAAATATATTAGCGCCATTCATTGACCATTCAGTGAAATTAAGTCTGTTGAAAATACTAAATTGGTTTTAAGCGCATTTCTATGGATGTTAAAAATATGGGTCGATTCGTCACCAAAAACCCTCTTGTACCTGAATAAGGAAAGCGACGGAAAGATTCACTCACACACACTAACTTGTCATGTAGATTTCGTTTCGAAAATAGAAGAGCTTTATCTAAATTTTTTCAGAAGGCCCTAAGTTTCATTCAGTTACCTCTTTTACTGTATTTTTTATGGTAAAAGGCCATTACTTCTCTTTTCTTAAAAAAATAAGAAATCGTTAATTTTTCTGTAAAACATTGAACTTTTATGATTCCTTGCAAATTAAAGATTCCTCCAAAATTTGTTTCTTAATCTGAAAGCAAATAGGTAGTATTCGATTTAATATGATTATTTGCCTATAACCCACTTAATGAATAATAAAGTTTTGTTTCTACACATACTAAAGGGATATCTTGAATTATATATTTTCTTACGATTGATCAATTAAAAAAATTCATTTATAATTTTCCTTATATTCCTTTATGCAGGCTTAAGAAAATATTCTATCCAGTAAAAGGGATTGTAAGAGAAAGAATTCAGTAAACCCTCGGATTGCCAATTATTTACATTTAGAGAACCAAGGAAGATCTAATTATATTCATGCAAGGATTTCTACTACTTTTTATGGGTGTAAAATAAACCACTTAATTTAAAATGCTACTTTATATCCACTTTGCTCTTTTAAACGAATAATGTAAATATTTTAATTAAAACAGTTATATTCAATTTCAATTAATGCTAGTATATATTTGTAAAAGTTCTTTTTTCTTTCTTTTTAAACACTACATAAAACTTTCTCCCTGATATAGAACAGCAAAACTGACCTAGAGATAACGTTTATCACTATTTCATTTAAAAAATTAAATTAATTGAATTCGAATAAATATTTATCCAAATATATAGACGTATAAACAAAACAGAAAGAATCAAATAATATTTGAATTTTAATGAAATTTAAAATACCACTCGCTTTTATCTAAATACACATAGTTCCCAAAGGAGACTGATATTTACATCCAGCTCCAATTTCCTAAAAAGAAAAAAGAAATTAAAACTTCAAACCTTTACTAATTGACTAGAACAGCTTTGCAAACCATGAAAAATGTACACGGAAAGTTAAATTTTTAAAGAACTATAAGCAAACTGCACAAATACATTAGCGCGCCATTTTAGAAGGAAATAAAAAGGAAATTGGTATGTACTATTTTTTAAAAGAATCTGAATGCTAAATATGCGCGATTCCTTTTTTTTTTTTGTTGCTATTTCATAATTCTTATGTTTCGCCTTCTGCTATGTGATCTTGAAACTCGGAAACCTTTATTTTAGCTGTTCGTAAATGTTTAAGAAATTCTCGTTGAGTCAGCACTTTTAATTAAGCGAATAGAAAAATGAAGATTTTTTAAAAAAATAAACATTAGGGAGTTGTGATATAAAAGTAACATTTAAGCAGAATTTTAAGCAAAGTTTCCATCGCCATTATAAAGTTTTTAAATGGCTATAGCTTTCTCTAAATATGTAACAAAAAAACTTTTTCGACTGATGCTTTTAAATCAGATACTTTGTACATAAAAAAAATTTAAATCGTAAAAGACGTTAAATGAAGCAGAGATTTACGTCATTTTGTAAATACTTTCGTACATTTGCCATGCTACTTTTATAAATAGAAATTATTTACGTGTTTTATCTTAAAATCTACAGTTAAGCAATATTTTTAAAAATGAAAGCTGAAACATTTTGTGCATATCAAAGGTTGAATTAAAGGTGAATGCAAAGTGATTTGGACTCTTCTAAAAATTAAAACAGTATCAATATTAATATAACATACAACTTCTGACAATAAATTCAATAAAGTTTGGTGAAAGAAGTCAGAATGGCCGATCTGGCAACACTGGAGAAAGAAAACGTTGAGTTTGCGTAGCATGGGGACAGATGATGTTGACCGTCAGCCCCCAACATTGTTTAGTTTATCGTCTTTTATACTCCGTGTAAAACTTGTATTACAAAGGGCTTGTTCAATGTGTTGGTTCTTAACTGAGAACAGGAAAAGGAAGTGACAAAAGATTGTAAAAAAAACGTCCTGATGTTTGGGAATGCAATATAGATTATCAATATCCAAATGAAGACACATTCTTCGCAGGTCAAATCCTCCTTTATTTTCAATCGACAGCAGAATAAACACAGGATTTCATAAAAAAAAGGCACACATTCACACAACAACAAAACGTCTTCACACTTACAAACTTTCTGACTAACTAATTAACTCACTCACTGAGGGCGGCACAACTCTCTCAACCAGTTACTACGTAATCCTTTCGATTACCGTTATAATCAGTCCCTACGTAATTTTTTCGGTTACAGTTATAAACACAGTCTGTTACAAGATCAATTTAAAGTTTTATTTTAAGCTTGACAAGACGCTGAAAGAAACTTATGCAATGCTGAAGATGAAGCACTGTCCATGAAGTTTGTGTACGAATGATTCACCCGTTTCCGAGAATGCCCGAAAAGTGTTTCTGACAAAACCCGAAGTGGATGACCGGTGACCTCAGTCAGCGACGAAAACATTGAGAAAAAGTGTGGGAATTAATCAGAAAGATTGTTGATTAACTGTGTGCATGATAGCTAATGAACTGCAGATTAACCGTGAATCCTTGCGACAAATCGTTACCCAGTAAGCACAACACGGTTCATGGTTTTGGGTTCACTACAATGCTCACCCTCACGCAGCCAATATCGTCAAACAGTTCCTGGCAATAAAAGGGGTTAGTGAAAATTGAACATCCACCATACTCGCCAGATCTCAATCCTCCAGACTTTTTATTCCCCCAACTCAAACTCGCTTTGAAAGGAAAGAGATTTGACGATATTCCTGACATCCAACAAACATAACGAGGCTTTTGAACACTATCCCAAAAGAAGACTTCTTGCACAGTTTCCAGGGCATGTATAACAGATCTCAGCGGTGCATAGTTATGGAAAGTGACTATTTCGAGGTATAGTAATGTAATTTTCGTTAATATTTCATCTCGTTAATGTTACCGGACTATTCACCGATCTTTATTGTCAGAGGTGGTTGTATTAATATAACATATAATATAAATTATAAACAGAAGTTTAAAGAACCTGAGTAAAAAAACATAAATTTCGTATTTTGTTTGTATATATTTTAATCATATTTCATCTTAGTATACTGGTATGTAATTTATAAACATGTGAAAGTCTTGGAGCACTTGACAATTTAAAGCCTAAAAAAATATAGGGCATAATGTCAAACAAGAACTATTTGCTTAAAGATGCATTAAAGTAATTTGAAACCAGTTAAAAAATAAATAAACATACGTGAACAACATTGGAGAACTTTGATCTCTCAATATCATATTTTTATTTCGTAGATTTAAATTAAGTCTTGATTTAGACCTAAATGCTTTTGTTGTTAAGCCTTAAAATAAAATTAAAAATGAAAAGTAAGAGCTCTATTTGATTTACAAAGGAAAGATTATCCTAAACATATTATAATAAATTTTTGCATAATTTCACACATAAAAGTTATTCTAAAATACGAGACGAAAATTTAATAAATGTGTGTAGAGATTAAAACTTTTTTTTAATGTTCATTAATAAGTTTTAATGAAAACACGTTACGTAATACAGTGAAATTATTTATCAGCCATACCTAATATTTTTTTTATTTAAAATATAGTTTATGTTATTGGTAAATCCTCACACACAAATTGAATCTAAGGATAATTTTGAAGTTAAATTATTTCTGTAAGCTCAAAACTTCCTATCACCCAACCTCGGTATAAATTTTTTCTTGCAGAATTCTATGAAATTTATATTTTTCTTTAAAAATATAAACGATTGAAATGCTATGAAAATACTTAAAAAACAAGTAAATACCGGAATATTTCTTTTATTACATTTTCAATAGATTTTGATATCTGTTTTAGTAATTTTTCTGTGTTGTGTGTGTGCCTTTTTTAATTTGAAAAAAAAATTCAAAAATAGGAGAATGTCTTATTAGTTAAGAACTTAAATGTTATTGAAAAATTGTAGCCAGATTTCACAATTCAAATGCATTTTCTGATAAAAGATTAAAGTGTCTATAAATTAAATTTAGCATTGAAAACTAACATTTAATGTAGCTAAGATAACAAAATTGGTTTTCGAAAAAAATATTAAATATTATAAAATATTTTTGAACTGCCAAGAGCTTTTTTAAAGTAATGTATCGAAATAAGGTAAAAATTTTGTTTTTTAAGGAGAAAGATTGTTTATTTAATGATGCGTTAAATTTTAGAGAAACATGCACAAATATTAATAAAAACCACTTTCTATAAATATAATACCAGGCTTCAAGGAAAAACGAAAGGCATTTCTTTTTTTCTCTTCACACACACACATCTAGCAAATGAATACTTAAAATAAAATCTCTTTATACTTTTCCGTTAAAAGTATTTCTTTTGAAAGTAATCTTCAAACTTCGGCGCTTTCTTCCCTGTTGCCAAACAAAGAAAAGGGAAAATTAAACTTTCAGGAATACCAGCTACCTTCTTTGGCATCACTTTTCCCCTTTAAATGTTAATGCAAATTCGCATAGCTACCAAGCAATCTTTACCAGGATATTTTTGTAAATGAAATGAGATTTTCAAAACAAAAAAATAGGGTTAGAAAGTTTTTTTCATCCATTTTTTGCTTTCACCTACAGAAGCTAATTTAGTTTAATTTTCTAGATTGTCACTGTATTACAGCTTTTAAAAGGATGGATATGTTATTATTTTTTTCCCAGAAAAGATGAAATTTTATTCAAGAGTTTATTACACTCTTTCCTTAACTCTTAATTAATTGAAAATATATATGCTAATACGTAAAGAGATAATGGCTTAAAGGGAAAAAAAGACTTTGAATTAATAGTTGGAAGGATTTTGTTCTTTTATTTTAGAAACGTGAAACCAGCATTAATCTTTAAATTATTTTTGAATGCATGCGAAGCAATTTTTTACTGCATGTGATGAAAAAAGCCTTATTTTTTCCTTCTAAAATAATTTTTTTTAAAATTTTAATATTCTTAAAAATATTGGCCTCAATATAACAGTTTAAGCAACTCAATAAGACAGTTTAAAGCAGGGGCACTCAACCTTTTTTTCTGCTGGGCCGCATACATAAGTCAGCAATTTCACGCGGGCCCATACATATTTTAGCTATTTCACACGGATCGTAACATGAGGTTAAATGGAAGGGGGGGGGGAGGGAGAAATGCTTTAATACCAAGATTACATTGAAAATTTAAAACATGGAAAACTAATCAAAATCATATGCAACTCCTGTTTTGCTTTTTATTATTTATTATTATTTTATACTTTTTTTTATTTTTGTCACTAAATTAAAATAATTTAAGAAACATTCCTCCACAATTTTTGCATCAGTAAACGGTTTCATATGATTACCAATAATGTAACAAACTTCTTAGGATGTATTTGTTACTACTGTGACATCACCACTGACAAAATAATTTGTTGCTGTTGCTAAAAATATATTCAATAAAGCCTATTTATCAAATCTTGAAAGAGGTAAAGTGTCATTGAATGATTCCTGTTTAATGGTATTTTTTTAATACAGCACTTTTGTGACCAGTTAAACAGGTTATGATCCATGTTTGTTCTTCACTACAAAGCAATCAACCTTGAAATTATTCGAAAATTTTTCGCTTGTAAGGTGTGAAAGATTGTTCAAAATTAGTTCTACCCATAAAATTGTCGTTACTCCCATGTTGTTTGTCTTTATTGACCGTAACTGTTACAAATATAAAAAAGAATATCAATTCATAGTCGAACGACATCGAAAGCCAAATTGAGATACATTGATTCCTATTGTTAAAGAATTTCCCATCAAATTTTTAATACATTGCCTTAAATAAAAAAAACTTCTCAGAGCAATGGGTCATGACCGGGCCACTTAAAAAAACTCGATGGGCCACAGGTTGAGTATCGCTGGTTTAAAGTATATATCGCGAGAGACAGAAATAATTTGATGGTTAAAGACAGAAGGTTAAAAATTTAGGAATGGATACTGTAGTATTATAAACAATGCTAAGTTTTGACAGCTTTTAACAATCCATATATAAGTAAGATGCACCACAAGTTTTGTGGATAGCCAATCTCTTTCCCCTTCGTGTTTTTGCCTTTAGACTTGAAATCATTTCACTCTTGTAGAAAGTTTTTTAAACTTATTGTATATATGCAGAGTGTCCCCAAATGTCATGTACAAACTTGGAGGGGAGGTAGAGAACATCCTGAGATGAGCCACAATTAAATCGAAAAGCATGGGCAGAAACATAACCCTTACGAGATAAAGAGGCACAAAGGCCACAATAAAAAATGTAGCGAGAAAGGCTTTGTTATGTACAAAAAAAATACAATAATAAATTAAAAGTATGACATTAAAGCATCACATGAGATGTTTAAATTTGCTGCCATTGGCATGCATGCACGCACGATTTGCGGACAGGTTCGAAAATACCGGGTGTTCACGGATCGTAGCGGCAGCGATGGATATTTGTCACACCAGGTTAGTTTTAGAATTGACGTGCGCGTCGTCAATCGTCGCTTTGAAAGATCCATGCTTTTCCAGGTTCTGATGCACCCGAGCGAACATTTAATAATGCGGTTGCCACCTCGTTGGATATCTTTCCCCATACAGTAACACGTCCATTCCCGTCGGCTAGGACGTAGATGAAGTGGATATCAGCGACTGACTCGGCGTTCGTATAACGATTCATGTTCATTGCTCACCGTCCATGTTTAAAACGATGAAACCACATGTGCTAAGCTTTGCGAGTTCACGTACATGCCCCCTATCGCTTTCCACCCATGCTTTTCTGTGCAATTATGGCTCCTCACGATGTTCATATTATGTTATTATCTCTAAAAATTCTGATGAGGAGGTACATCCCCTTCGCGGATAGGCAATCCGTAATTTCCACGCCACTTGCCACTTGTCCTCACGATGTTCGCAACCTCCCATCCAAGTTTGTGCATGCCATTCGGGGACACCCTGTATATATATATTTAATTTTACGGCAGAATTACTTTTAAAACAAATTGCATTTCCTGAATCTGATTTTCGTAGTAGTATTCACCTGAGACTAGGTAAATAACTTGATAAAAAAATACAAAAACCTATAAAATAATATATGATAAAAACTTTAACTTTTTTAATGGTATGCGGAAAGTTATTTTAGTTCTGAAATAAAATCTAGAATGTGAAGTCTTCCGACTAGGTATAGCAAACAACTTGTCAAAAACTGACTTTAAGAAGAATTTTATTGTTTTAAGCAATACAATAAGTTTATAAAGAGTCCGTATTATAAATAAACAATTTGCATAACCTTTTGGTTTCGAAAAAAAAAATTTAATTTTCAGCAAAATTTTAAATATATAGTAAAACAGCATGCTAAAAATACGTTGGACATAATGTTATTTTTATTTCATTGCTATGCTTCTTAATCCATCTGAAGTGTCACAAACACAGGATTAAAAATATTTTAAGAAATAAATATTTTATAAACATTCAAATTTGGTGTTAAGTATTTTTCATCAAAATTAATTTATATTCTAAGCCAGTATTTCTCAAACTTTCAATATCTGTCACCCAATATTCAATCATAATTTTCATCGCCTTCCCTCTACATACAATAACAATGTATTGAATTCAATAATACTGTGCTTTGACACTAAAACTACAATACGACTACAACTCTGAAGTGCCACAGAAGTATATAAAAGTTTCACGAAAAATAGCTTAAATTGTCCTTGTCGTATATATACGTCTTTCTGAAGAATGATCTTTTCTGTGCACTGCTATTCATTAATTATTCCGAAAACTGTGTAATGAAATAAAAGGACCTTGACAGTGTTTGTGAACGATTTACTTATTTCAGAAGATTTGCTTATTTTTATTCGTTTTCTCCACCTCGCCCAATACATCACACTCGCTCCTACGTAGAAAACGATTGCCCTGGGGAGTGAAACATGTAACTTTTAATCGACAGTGAAGGGATTAATTTTAAACCGTACAAATTAACAATATAAGTTTTAATTTTTAAATATAATTTTATACATGGCAAGCCCATGAGGCCACTGGTTATTATTCAACTTTTTCAACTTACTACTGTTAAATTAATTATAAAATACATTGTACTGATACATTTATAAGTGTATTATGTCAGCGTAAATGTGTATTTTATCTTTTTTTTACGCCAGAAAGTATTTTGTTTGTTTACTTTCAATAAACTAATAACTTTTTAAAATTGATCTTTTGTTTTTGTCTTTTTAATATGCTCACGGCCCCCTCTCTCATAGAGTTATCACGCCCCACAGGTGACGCACCCCACAGTCTGAGAAACGTTGTTTCAAAATGGCTATGAAATATGAGTGAAGGTAACTAAAAACACATGTGGTTTGTTACGCTTTGAAGGTCTTACAAATTTTAGAAAGGAGGTACAAATTTAATTGAATGTTATTAGAGTGTTTTAAACATATCCCTTTTATCTGAGTACTATATATCATAACAGTTTTATTTTCAAAAAATACATTCAAAAATATTTCTATAAGTTAGGTAAGGTAGAAAAATGTAACTTAATATTCTCCTTTTTTATATGTTATTCCTTCTTTTTTCTTTATATATATATATATATATATAATATTTGTAATTTTTTTTTTTTTCTCTAATCGTTTTAACATTTTTTAACCTAGTCGGGTATCTTAAAAATAATGATAAGACAGCAAGCTAAATATATGGAAGATTTCACACAACAGTATTTTGCAAATATTTTTTTTATTTGAAACTACATCTTCAAAAGAAAAACTACAATCATCTATACCATAATTAAATATAAGTATTTTCCCTTTGTATGCATAAATTATGCGTGCACACATACGAAATTCACATCTCATAAAAATAAAGTTCATCGACGAAAAGGAACAGTGGACAAAGACACAATCCTATTTTCTAATTTAAGATACCCAAATGACACGTTCCGTAAGAAACACGTCAGAGAACTGAACATCTTAATCTTATCGCAAAAGAGCACATAACCTTTAATGTCCTTTATTCTACTCTTTAATATTATGAGGTATGAAATGCAATATTGAAATATAACTTGCAACCTCTCTAAGCAGGGGCCTTAACAATTTCCAGAATCCGAAGTCGCCAAATGGCTAATATTAATTCCAGAAACCTGCATTTTGTGTCTATATTAACTGCTTCGGTGCGGCGAATTGATGCAATATTCATGAATACCGAGGCACAATTTTAAGGTTTCCGATTAGATTTGATAGAAATTGTTTTCCTTAAAACCATTAGAATTGAACGATGTTGTTTGGCTTTCTGGAATCTTGCCAGCAGTGGAGGTTGGCTTAAATTGTGTTTGTTCAGGGGGATTTTCGGTTGGATATGAGATTTTTGGCGAACCAATTCGTGGATTTTTTTTAAGAATGGGTTTGTTTTATTTTAATGGATTAAATTTCCGAGTCATTTACTAAAGAAATTTTGAACAAAAAATAAATATATATGCCGAGAAGTATATTTTCTTTTGTGGGCTTCCGGTTTTTGGATTTGAATGTTTGTGAGAGCTTGTTTTTTGAATATCATTGAGGAAAGAATATTGTTAGTATTGCAGAAATATAAAAAGAAATGATTCTTCTCATTAATGAATTTTAAAAAAAATCAAAGCACTACTACTGGAGCATATTATAGAACAAAACGTTGGGCTTTATTTTTGCATACAGTTTCATAATTTTCGGTTAGAGGGAAAATCCTTGAATTTTATTCGTACTAGATTATGCCCTTGTATATTTATCTTTTTATAAATAAAGTTCTCTAAAAATATTTAATTTATTTGGATCCTAAAAGTTTTTTTTTATTTACTTCAAAAAGTGTAATTCAGGATATATATATTCAGCTTTAATGCAGTATGATGTCTAGCAGGCGTCGCCAATCTATGGTATACATGCCACATTTGGCACGTGGTACAGTTCTCAGTGGCACATTGAGCTACTTAACAAATCTGTCAATTTTTTCGTGGATGGAAGTTGAAAGTTTTAAAATGGAGATTATTGGACTGACATCTTTAGAATTACGGAACCACAACAGAAATCAACATTTACAAAATAACAAAACATCAGGATGATAAATCTAGCGATAAATCAACAGCTAATTTAAAATATTGGAAGTTATTACTGAAAAGATTTAATTGAAGAAAATTGCTTGTGTTGTAATGAACTTTTCATCCTATAACGTTAAAGTAAGGAAAATTGCTTTGAAAAAATTCGAAGAACACTTATTTTTGTTAGGTTTAGCTACACTAACATCAAAATGTTACAACTAATCTGATGCCAAAATTCGGACTGTTGACAATCCGGTAAACTGAAGAAGGTTACAAAGAAATTGCTTCCAGATTTAAAACTATAAATATTAATTCAGTTAGTTTACATAAAATAGAAAATAAAGTAAATTTCAAATGCCTATATATATAACATTATGAAATTCCTCTTAAAAATTAGTTTTTTTTCAAAGATCTATAATTTTATTATATTTTTGTTTGTTTATTAATTACTTTTCAAAGTATAAATGTCTATAATTTTATAACATTTTTGCTTATTAACTCACTTGGGGGGGGGATCTTTGCATATATGAAAAATTTTAAGTCCGCAAGAGGTAGTTGTTTTACAAATGAATGTTCAGAATCATGTCGGATTGAAAGTCACAAAGTTCTTGACATTGTTATATAAAATACAACGGTGCAGGTACAAGGTTTGCATTGAAATATGTATTTTTTTATTTAAATATAATAAAGTGGAGTACTTACATTTTATGTCATTTCTTAATTTAATAAATATGTTTAAAATATACATAATAAACACTATTATGTACAACTTTAAGGTTTTCTTTATGTTTAAGGAGTATCAACATTTGCATTGATTTATTAGCATAATAACGAAAATTACTTTAAAAATTTTCTCTATGGAAATAATTTTGCTTTCAAACAAAAGAGCTTTCGATGGTTTGACATAAATTATAAACATGTGAAGCAGTGAATATATTAAATCCAAAATATTACCTTAATATAATTAAGAAGTATACATTTTCAAAAGAAAATAACTATTACAAACAAAGATGCTCAATATTTAAAACATGTAATTGAAAGCGAAATTAGAATAATTTGTATCAAATTTACTTAGAGAAATCTTACAGTCGGCAAAAAATATGAATTAGAAATTTGCACATTTACACTCTACATAAGCATTCATAACTAAATATTGTTTATTCGTCAAGAAATTGCACGTCTTGGAAAATATTGCTTATACAAGCAATTACATTCGTGTTTTAAATCAATACAAAGAACTCAATTATTTAAGACTCAGTTAACTTTATTTTTAGAAGGCCATTGAAAAGCGAACATTAGTTAAGACATGCTTAGTGTTAGTTCCTTTTCCTAAACAAATATGAATTTAGAATCTTTTAAGTACGCACGGAAGCCTTCAGGGTGTGGGTAATTCCTAGCATTTATAAGAAAATATATACAACAATGACAAATTTTAAGTTAAAGGTTTTAAATTCATTGACATTTATTTTGGAAACATTTTTTCAGACAGGTGTAAAACAATCATGAACTTAATTAGAATTATTCAGGATACATTACGTTGCTGTTGTTACTGATCTCCCGTCTGGTCAGACAAAATCAGGCCAGATCAGTGAAACGTTGGCTTTCGTGAAGTCCGATATTACAAGTGGACTATCATGAATATCTTCCCAGTCCATTCCAAGATGTGCTGAGGTGAAGCATTTTCTAGCTGGCATTTAGGGCAAATAGGAAAACTCTTATTGCCTCCAGAAGACTTTGAGACTTTTAAGTGCCTACTGGCAAGTCAGGACTGATGTGCTGGACTGTCTATCACAAGGAAGAGATAAAGAATTCCCTGGTCTTTTGCCTTTATACCATTTATGAAATGGAGGTCTTAACGATTTTTCCTTATTTTTGCCTTTTGCCTGGAGAATAATTCTAAATATGTGAGCTCTGAGGTGAAAGGAACACGATGGTCTTGTCCCTCCATTGCAAGACTTTCAGTCAATTCATTTCCGTAGATGTTGACATCACTGGAAATTCTAAAAAAAATTTTAATTATTTTCCTGTTTTACACGTTTATTAGTCTGTTATAATAAACGATAGAATATTGCACCATTTTAATAGTTGACGAGGTGGGAACATTTTAAGAGCTCAAAATTGTATTAACTGTTAGAAGGGGTAAATTAAAGGAATTCAGTGCAAGGGAACTTTCGGAAGATTCGTGTCATTATAAATTGGGAAAAAAATATCTTTCAAGACTATTAAAATAGAGGATTATTACGCACATGCGTGTGCTCACAAACACACACACACGTGTGTATGCAATTTTTACAATATGTATTCCATTTATTCCAGATGAACACCTTCTGAGCTTCTCAAATATATTGTAATGATACTTTTCTAAAATGCTAATTGATTTTTTTTGTTCGTTTGATTTGTGCAATTGTCCTTGCACTTAATATATATTTAGATGTGTTTAATTTTACCTTACAATAAATTTTAAAGTCCCATCTATTATAATCAGTCAAATTTTTCTCGTACTATGAATAGCACATAAAAATTGGGTAGCCTTCAGAACCAAGTTGAAACTCTATAAATGCAGTCCTAAACTTTATATGCTTATTTTATGTAATGTCATCACGCATTTTCGGTTTTTTTTTTTTTTTTTTTTTTTTTTTTTTTTTTTGCGTTTTAATTTTTCATTTGTTTTTTCTGACACATTAATTCACTAATACTCATGATTATTTGTAAAACGTTTTTATTTGAATCTGCGTATGTGGAATATAAATGCATACATCAGCCCATCAGTACAGTGATCCTGCCTGCTTTGCTGTAAGGCCTGGGTTCTAATGCCAGAGAAGGTAAAGATGTTTATAAATGTATAGTACAGCGTTTCTCAAAGTGTGGGGCACGCCTTCTTAGGGGAGCGTGATAACCGTACGTGGACATATCGAAAAATCGCAAAAAGGAGCGAGTATATCATAAGATGAAAATAAAATATTTAAAATATTTTTAAATTACTGAAATGAAGTAAAATAAAACACATTATGACATAATAAAAAATAAAACATACATTTATACTAATATAGTTATAAATGTATCAATACCGCACAATGTATTTGATAATTAGTTTATCAACACTAAATTAAAAACAAATTTAATAATTACTAGCGATTCCGATGGACTTGTCATGTACAAAATTTAATACCTTTCTTGATAATTTGCATGGCTTATATTGATAGTCTAATAGCAGCTTTGCTTCAAAGTAAATTTTTATTGCATTCAATACATTGCTAGTGCATGAGGAGGGGCACGATGAAAATTATGACAGAAAATAGGTCTCAAATGTTGAAAGCTTAAAAAGCACTTGTATAGTATCTTCGTGGCATGGGAATACTCTAAATAGCCGTCCAGGCGAAAGTCCTCTTGTTAAGTTGGAGGAAGTGTAAGAAAGACGGGAGACCCCAGCTAACCCCCTTCAGGTTATTCACTCTCAAAATTGGGGCAGAACTCTAGCCAAATCGTACTGACATATGCATGGTGCTCAAAGCTACGGATAACCACAGGCGTACACAACTAGCTCTATTCTGTGATGAATTTCGTGGGACTCGATCTGGAACTGTCGGTCAGGTGGCATTAGCAACAACAAGATAAATGCATATATCATAACATTCCCTGTATGTGAGTTCAGAAAATTAAATTGTTTTAACATAAGAACGTGCATTTTATTTTAAATGACATTCTAGTATAATAATACCTTGAATTCAGAGAAATTTTTGAAGAAGAAAAATTTGTTTAGTGCATATTATTGAGATCCAACTCTAAATATGCTTATCCAAACTATTTAGTAAGTTTTCCACCTCGAACTATAGAACAATCTATACCGGAAAAACAGGAATTATTTTCTTTTCCCCACTTGATGGACGTTTTCATGCAAGAATATTCACAGAAGGAGAAAAAATAAATCTAAGAATATATTTTTCATGAAACGAACGGATTGTACTTGAAAAATATGTTTCGAATTTTCGTAAATGCTATTACGGAGAATGTCATAAAATACCAATAAGATAGAGAACAAAAACGCGATATTTTCCGTAAAGTGTCATGTATCCAAATAAGTCTAGCAGTGAGCCAAATTGAACAAGTTAGAGGGAAAGAAATATCCCCTATATTTCTGCAAATGGAATCTCTATTGCTGTGTAATTTTATTGAAAAATCCAAATCCATATACATTTATTTCCGTTTTTCCATTTCTGTAGCTTTCAATAAGTTTCGTATCTAATAAAATAGGAAATTTTCGAAAGCAATAAAGTTGCATTTTTACGATGAAAGGGATAAATTGTTCCAACATGCTGATATATCTGGATTTATATCTGTGTGATTGTCGTGTTAGATACTGTATTAGAGCTGTCTCAACCATAAAATTTATTTTAAAAAAACTTATTTGAAACTTTTGTAAGAATTGTTCATGTTTGTTAGAGAATGTGATGCATTTTGAATTGAAATGAAGTTGCGTACCATTTATAAAATGAACTATATTTTGAGCAACTCATATTTACTCGTATATTTAATTTTAAGGGAAAATGATGCTTCACATAGAAGTGTTATAAACAAAACCAAATATTTTTTAAGCAATAGAAATTTATTCATGTGATATAGTATAGCCAAAAAGCAATGCAGATTATTTTTAATTAATATATTATAAAAGAAAATATCTTTATTTGAAATATTTAAATTTCCTTTGTGACCAGTAAATTTGAATGCTTACGACAATGATGTTTATAATTTCATGAGGCAAAATTTAAATTAAAAATTCAATGTTTATCAGAAAACACCTTTAAAACATTCTGGAATATTTTACGTAATCTGTATTTGGATTCATAATCTGGCAATAAGACAAAAAGATAAAGAATATCTTAAAATAAAATAGTCAAATTAAATTTAAGGTAAGAGATTATTAAAGTCAAAAATATGCAGTAAAACTTTTCTCTGTTTTTCAACTTTTTCATACATTTATTTCCTTTTAGATCCAACCTTAAGCCGCATCGAAAAAGCAAGTGGTGTACTTACTTCACATCTGCAACAGTTCCTCTCCCGCCCACTTGTTCCCTTCATTGTATAGCAGATCAGTAATAGCGACTAAAATAACACTCGCAGTTTTTCTGTCCCATCCGTAGCTTCCCCTGTTTTATCCCTTTTCCTTTCCTTGACAATTTTTTTACTTCATCCTTTTCCGTCAATGTAGTTCCTCTTCTATGTGTTGCAAACGAAATAAAGTCGTCTATCTTCCTTTTTTATGTATCTCTCTTTCTCCTTACTTTTCTCTTTGCAAAACGTTATCCTATGTGTAGTAGGAAAGATTGATGATGGAACCACGCCTTATGCTTCGGGAGCTTTTTGGTATTAAGGGAACTGAGAATCTTAGATTGATGTTTGAAATGCTGATGTCTTATGAGAAATTGTATGAATGTGGTTATTGTTCTGTTAAGTTGAAGAGAGAGATAGGACATACCAAAAAAATGTCATCTATCGGTCTACAAATGAACTTGTTTATTTGTCTATCAAATCCACTAGGATACTTGACTCAAAAATAGGCTTTATGTGTTTACTGGAGAATGACAATAGACATTATAGATAATTAAGATATACAATGGATAAGAAAGGAAAATTTTCTATTAAAATGTTTTTCTAATTAAATTAATGCTACACTTGAGTTATAGGAATATTGGTAAAATACCTCAAGAAAAGCTGAATCATTCTATGCAACAATGAGGTTCCTGTAGCTTGCAACCCATTCGCAACATCCATGTTAGAAGTTTGAATTTAAATGTATGTAGCCTGACCCTGTCTCACCCCGTAAGAGGACCTAGATCAGGGATGGTCAACCTAAATGACCTTGAAGGTCATTTCAAAATAACATTATAATCCGCGGGCCGCATATAAAAATAACTGGTTCCTAATGCCAGAAGATTGCTATAGTACTACTGTGGCTAAGACTTTATACTATCATGACTATAGTTATCTTAGGTTTATAACCATTCTGTGTATACTTTTGAATTATATATATATATATATATATATAATATGTATATATATTGTCAATTATTTACTTTTCCGTATCTCTGAAAAAGGACTTCACGAAAAGTGAAAACAAACCAGAAACGCAAAGCAATATCAGTTAACTGAAGTATTACGACAAAAGTTACAATGTGATTGCCAACTGTCACTCTTAAATATCCCTATAAATACCTATAAAAGTAACTAAAAGTCGTTTAATAGCTTGGAGTTATTAAACATTTACTCATTCCATAATTCATTCTTGTTTTGACTTAACAAATAAAAAACCATAAGATGCGATGTTAGTACAATAACTCCCAAGAATGTGTTCAAATTTTCAATCGTTAATAAAATACTTTTTATTCATCTACTCAAGTTCAAATACATTTTTTAAACGTGTAGTGGATGACACTTGATGTTAATACAGTTTTATCAAGTACTGATTCATTAATTAGCATTAATATTTTCTTTTAAAATTTATTCTGCGTTAATTCTGACCAAGTTAGAGCTAGCTGTAACAGATGGCACCAGTGAGTTTTTCTAACGAATTTTTTTCTTCGCTTGGGATAAATTTTTTAAAACTTGAAGTCGATGATACTTGTATTTTCTTTGTTGACCTAATTAAGAACTGATTTAACTTTTTCATATATTACTTGTTTTAATGTCTATTAGTGATTGAGTGAATATTAACGTCACACTGTTCAGCTACACGAAGGCTTTCGGTGACGGACCACGCAATTTTGAGCCATGGTCAAGTGACGTGGATGACACCTGAGCTGGCACCTCCCTCTCCTAACTACCACTCTACACCACGGGAGGACGTTTGAACTCTCGACAGATTTAACGTGCATCGCTCCCCTACACGGTGGGTCTTCAGTGGTACTGGGCTCGAACTCATGACACTCTAGCCATGATCTGATACCTTGACCAATTGGCTACCGCGGCCACTTTATATCTATTAGAGATGTGAATGTATGTACAAGCTACGTATGAAAATAATTCTTCATTTCAGTTCAAGTTCCGTATTTTTAGAAATTTTTTTAGTTTAATGGTAAACTTGATCAATGCTATAACCAATAGAATAAAAATGAAACTGGAATAAAACGTTATAAAAACAAAACAAGAAATCATCCCAAGAAAAATGAATTTAAAAGTGCAACCTTTGCTTTTATGTTCAAGACAGTAGATGATTGAAAATAATACGATTTGTTTAATTTTCAACTTTAAAGATATTTTAATTCTTATTGTAATTTTTATTGATGTTTGTTTCCATAAATAATTCAATCCTTTTGTAGCTCACGTTAACCTTTAAAATAAAGTCACAAAAAGTACAGACAAAAGACCCTGTTCCGTGAATGGTTTTTCATATTTCTAAATTTAATAAGTCTTTGAATACTGAATCCCCTCCGACCATTACACGTTAACTCCTCTATTCTTTTAACGGAAACCATGGTAATCTAAAAAATGAGAAAATAAACTTCATGACCAAAAAATTTGTTATAATCTGAATCCTAATTTAACCCAAGACCATCTTTGGATATAAAATAGAAATGGAGAGAACAATTGAAATGAAGTGATTGTGATACCATTTTAGCCATCACCGACATCGTTTGTATATTTTGTTAAAATAATCCCAATTTCATCGCCAATAAGCCTTATATATTGGTCTTTAATGGCATTTTGTTCAGTTCAAACTAATCAATACACAATCTGCTATCAAAATACTTCAATCAGAAGACAATGAATTCATTATGAATATCTTTATCAAATTAAAATCTGCGGTAATTTCTCATACGAATATAAAAATAAAAATAAATATGTGTATCACCTTCCATTATTTAAAATTCATTACTTTTACCATGTTCTACAAATAGATTATTAACGTCGTAAGCATTTATAAAATCATCTGCTTTTATTTTAAATGTTTATTGTGCAACTCAATTCATCTGCACAATGAATTATTTTTAACGCTTCTAAACCTGGATTAAATATACTTTTGGAACATAGTTCACCTTTTTGTAAACACATATAAGATATTTTACTATTTTTTTTTTTTATTATTGAGATACATAATAGAGAGTTAGTGCATGACTTCCTTCTTAACATTACATAAAACTATAAGCACATATCGCTTCAATTCTTCCCATCTGCTTTAAATTTTAAAACAAGATTACAATTGATTCGAAATGAAATTTTTTCAAAAAATTTGTTTTCATATTTTTGCTTGAAATTAAATTTATTCGCTCTAAAGGTATTCCACTTATTGGATTCTGTACATAAAACTTTTGTTTTATTACAGTTCGCTTTTGTTATTTCTCAATAATCTGATAATCTAAAGCTAAAATATAAATTTCAATACTTCTATACCACTGAACATTGATTCAATTTCTTAATCGAAATCACTTCGCTTTTAAATCTGTATTATTTTGTTTTAAAGATCATATTTCATTTTATATAGAAGCATTAGCCTTTATAAATTTATCGAATGCCTTGTAAGGGTAAGAAATAATTCAAAACTTAGTATTAAAGTTAGCGGAATATTTTTTATACTCACAAATTCTCATTACATTTCCTGATAGTATCTTTTTAGAAACTTTACATTTCACTTTCTTCTAAAATATATTTGACAAGTAAAGGGAAGAGAGAGGGAAATAAAATACAAATACCGCTCACTGCTGTTGTGTTTGAAGTTTCAAGAAAGCAATATATTTTCGTAAGAATCCATACATTTATTCAAAACAGTGCATTTCAGTGCCAATAAAAATCAAATGTTCTTTTTTTCTTTAAATATTAAACTACTTCTTCTATCTTTATATCTAAGACGGGTTTTTAAACAGCATCGAAGAATCCAATAATCGCCGATACACTTACACGATTTTTTTTCTTAAAGAAAAGAAATAAATACCTTCGGCTTCTCATCGTCGATACGTTTCGCAAGGATAAGATTTTCAAAATGGCAGCAACGTAGAAGGCATTTCTTAGGACGACGAAAAAGAATATTTTTCAATTTTCATTTCGTTTCGATACACGTTCATGCATGGACTGGCTTTCTGTGGAGTGATTTCTCGTTTCTTCGAAGATCCGACGTTCTTTTAAGCTTTAAACTCGTTCTATTTTTATTCAAAAAAAAAGGAAAAAAAATCGCCATTTTTTTCTATTGTAGTTACTGCTGTCAAGGGCGCTTTATTTTCCATAGTATAAGATTGATGATGAAAAACTTGTTGTCATAAGGCTTCGGGATCTTCTCGGGAATCTAGGAAAAAATGTGTCGAGAAAGTTAGAACAAACAGTAGCTTTCTTTAAAAAAAAAATCGAATGTTTGTTTGGTACCTAAGAACACAAGAAAACAACTTAAATGAAACTTTTTTCTAAAATGCAGAATTTGGGTTTATTTGCATGTGAGTCATTTGTAAATTAACGCACAAATTATTTCCTAATAATTTGCTAAATAACTGAAAAACTGATGGAATTCGATTTGTAATTTATTCTACGATTATTTCATGATTATTCTGGATGAAATAGAAAATATGGGCTCAGAAAGATTGCAATCTACCCAAAATATCTGCAATCAGTAACAAAATAAAATAAATAATCTTTGTTCCCTTCTAAAAAGTAAATATTGCGATAGTTTTAATATCAATAAATCCTTTGCACCAGATATAATATTTTTGTTATAAAAAGCACACAATAAAAAATCTGCTGTAGGAGAGCGAGAAAATTTATTTACAGTATAAAATACAAAAAAAAAAAAAAAAAAAGTCGTTTTTGTGGAAGCAGGTTGACCAACTACCGCAAAAGCACAGTAAATTGGCTAGAAATTGAAGTATTTTTTTTAATGTTTTTATCTTTCATTCTGAGTTAATTATTGACATCCTCATTTTACGATCATATGCGTCACAAAACTCTTATACTCTTCTTTAGAAGATATATTCTAGATTTCATTGCATGAATTTCAAAAAATTAAAGTTTTCTTTTATCACAAAAACATCCCCTATATGAACCAGTTCTTCAGCTATAGAAAGAAAGCGTACTACATCGGCTCAACGATAAACTGAAGTCTTTCACAGTATTAAGAAAATATAATGTCTTATAAATAAATAGATCAAGCAGTTTAAACTAAATACTGATTTAGCCACCATAGAGCTATTGTTTCAGCGCAACCAATAAATTTTCTCGTAACTCCCTACTAAACAAATTGAAACAATACAAAAGTATTAATGCGCCTATAAAGATTTATCTCGGTAACATAGCGCCACTATTAAATACAATATATTAAACTTATGTTTATATATATATATATTATATATATATATTATATTCTCATGGGTAGAAATTTCTGTAATTAATTTTAATCGTGCACCCTTCAAGATTTTGTACTATGCTTATTATTTTTCTTTACCCTTTAAAAAAAATGTAATTTTAACTGCACCTTAGTTCTTAAATTGCCTCTTTATCAATTTTTTTTAACTGAGGTGAGGCAATATTGCATCAGCCATACGATTTCGAACAATTGCCGTACAAAAACTTTAAATCGTATGATTTTAGAATATTCTTAAAATTTCTTTCATAAAAATGAGCAGAAAGCTTTTAGATTTAAGAAAAGGTACGTTTTTGTCCAACAAAAGATTCGCTGGCATGTTTTCGTGTTGTCATTGTTTTTTTTTTTAAATTTCGTCTTGTGTAATATGTCAAATTTAATAAGCATCTGATTTTGTATATAATTTTACTTCAAATAGAAATGTATTTTTGTTATCTATTTTAAGTTATAAGTTGTAAATATTGCGGGTTGGCAATCTATATGCAGCCTTTTCATTTGGACTGAAATCAAACCTCGGTAAAAAAAAAAGTAAAGAAAAAAAGAATATTTATTTTTTATTATTTTCTTTAGGGGAAGGTGTCTAAATGCAAATGCATCAGTACCCAACTGTAAGAATTGAAATTGTATTGGAAATTTACAAACGACAGCACACACAACTAATGTGGAAGTAATGTTAGCGTGACGACATCTTTCATATAGCTGGAACTTAGTCCATTAATGACGTACTTCCGGTTCATAGTTACTGTAATCTGTTATTAATCTTTTTCGAGGCCTTTTATCATTCACTGAATTTAAATTTAAATTCATTCAAAAATGCTTTTCGATAAAACTTTCCATGTTAAAATCCAATTTTATTTTGGAAGTAATTAGCACTTTATTTCTGAGGGAAAAAATAAAAGCGGCAAAATAATTGAATGTATCTGAAAACCTGATCTTACCGCCTGAAATTCTGCGTCTAAAAGCAATCTTAATTAGTTTCTTCTTTAAGAATCCCTACTTTGTGTCCAAAGATAAAGCCGAAGGCTCTAATCTTGACATCCCGGGTCAACATATCAAGAGAGAGGTAAAAAAAAAATTTGAAAATCAAAGTTCTAAATAGCAAAAGAAATGCCGTCTATTTAAATGCAAAATACCTTTTGCTTCAAGAGAGTTCTAAAGCTTTATCCTCTTTTGATTAGTTTTCGATCTAATTAGGGATGCATTCACTTTAATTGGGGCAATAAATTTTAGAACAAAATTCGGTGGTTTTCAGAGAGGCGCCATTTTTTTTAAGTATTTGTTTTCAATTTTTGCTAAGGTATTGTCTTTATTGATTTTAAAACAAAAGTGTTCCATACTTTTATTTATACCTCTTGTTTATTCCTTTATTTTTCTCAGTGTTACTCAGTTGTCCTTGAAATGGCATTGTTCTTATAATAACTTAAAAAAATATCCTTTTTTTTAATCATAATTTGATTTGTTCTTTGTTCAGAATAAAGGAATCAAAATAGCATAAAAGAGCCAGAGGTAAAAAATTAAATGAACTAATCATTGATCTCTTGTATAAAATTAAATTAATTAACAATTTAACTAAGGTAAAATTAAAAACAATAAATATTTCAATGCATTTTATGTGAATAAGCGATTAATACTTCTTCGCATTGAAAATAAATAATTGCTTTTATTATATAATAATAAATCCAATAAGCCTTCTTTTCCTTTTTTCAATTGAATCTTTCTAAATTAAAAAAGAAGTTCTGTATTTTATTATGTACTTTTAATAAGAATAAATTTTTTTACCAACTGATTTATTGATTTGTTGTGGATTTATGTACGATTCATTCATTGTTGACTACATTGCATTGCTAATAAATTATTAATTATCCCATCTTAATTATGTTAAATAGCTAATTAATTATAATTCAATCTTTATTGTGTAGAGTACATAACGTAAGATTAATTAACTATAATTCAGTCTGTATAGTGTATACAAAGGGTGCAATGAAGCATCTGAAGGTTGCAGAATGTTGTTAATCATGCTAAAAATAAATGATCGCTCATAAACTAGCTTTAGTTCATGTAGCAAAGGTCAGGATATATTTCAATATCTTACAATGCATTTGCTATTTTTCATTTTGTGTTAATACATTATGGAACAAAATACTTTACCTAAACATCCTAAATTATTTACTTCATAATTTATTTGGCAATTAGATCTGTACAGTTATACTACATTGCAATTCTTTTTTGCTTTCTTTCGCAAACAGTTTTCATAAATTTAATCAACATTCTTAGTTTGTTTGTTGAACTATATTTACGGTGATATATATATATATATATATATAATTTAAATTAATGCTTTAGTAATAGATATATGTATAAGTTTTAGAAATAGGGTACGTGACATTGTCATTATTAATTATATAACTGTTAAGGTCAGTTGATTAAAAATGCATTGTTGAAAAGCAACAACTTAGGCTGGATGATTCCAAAAAAAGATTTAAGTCGCACAGTTAAGATTGTCTCTTATTTTTTATATACCTGAAAAATATGACTCAAAGTTAATCTAATTGGAGTCGCTTAGATAGACAGAATGAGGTGTTAACTTCGTCATAAAAAAAAAAATTATGAATTCCTCTGAACGTGTAAAGGAAATCTACCAGAAGGGCTAAAAAGGGCTGCTAAAAATTTCTAATATGCAGGTGGTCCCAAATTCATTGTACAAACTTTAAGGGTAGATATAGAGCACTATATTAATAGTTTATAGTATAGGAAAGCATGAGCGCAAGGGAAGCGGAGATGCGAAAACAGAGGAAGTAAAACGAAAGAGAGAAATGAAGTTATCGACTGTTTGAGCAGTCAGTAAGGGGCAGTAGATGTCTTGCCGTCATTCAACATGATGCATCTCAGTGCTACGAATGTATTATGCGCAGTTTCCTGATCGACGAATGCCTGTTCACGAATTTTTTCAGCGGTGTGCACACTTACAGGAATGTTACGTTTGAGGCGCGATGAATTGGGCGTGGTGGGCAAGTCCCCAATCTCCCGATTTATCCAGCCTCGATTACTTTTTATCTGGATATCTGAAAAATCTTGTTTATGCGACTCCACTTGACTCAGAGGAGCAGGATCTCGTTGCTAGAATTTCTGAAGTTATTGCATGTGTGCGTGAATACCTGTCATCTTAGAACGTGTACTCCAAAAGCTCCACCGACGCGTTCTTGCATGTATCGCTACTGGTGGACGCAAGTTTGAATAGTTATTGTAATTATTACACTTGTCAACGACGCTTTCAATAAACACACTTTTTAGACGCTTTCCTTTCGTCTGTTATTTTTTGAGTTTGTGCCTCAGCACGTCATTTGCGCCCACACATTAATACACAATAAATGATTTTTGCAATGTCCAGTACCTACCTTTAAGGATTGTACCATGAATTCGGGACCACCCTTTATATATAAATTGAGTATTTCTAGTATTTTAAATAAAACAATTGCATCAAGGAAGTAACCAAATAAAGTTTAAGTAAATTTTAATCGTTGCATACAGTTAACTAACTTGTTTGTTTTCTTTATTTTTAGTTCTGTTATATTTACATTGTTTCAGTAAAAAACATAAAAAAGTTTAGTGTGCGTATGCTATATAGATATGAATACCTGTGCAATACTTAAAATATATTAACAAAACTCAGCGGCACAACAGCACATGAGTCCTACAATGCCCGTCTTTTTTTCGTGACCTTGAGTACTGAGGTGCATGAGCAGATGTTCCGACGAAGTGGCCAGTCTGACGCGTAGCCCCTAGAACTTAGTTCCCAACCAAGCTTGGTACTCATTTATAGATCCACTGAAGGGATGAAAAGCTAAGTCGACCTGGCCCAGCCCGGGGTTTTCAACCTTGGAGTTGAGCGTGGAAAAGTAATACACTACCATTCGGCCTACTGGGATTCACTTAAATGTATTCCATCTAATTAATTTCTTCTACACAATTTGTTGAATGAGATTATGAATCTATTCAAAATGATATAGAAAATTAGTTTGGGGCAAGAAATATTAAGATAAATTTAAATTTTAGTCTAAAGTAAAAAAAAAAAATTACATTTCAGTAATATATTGTTTATGTGTAGTATATGTGTATATGATATATATACTATATTATATTCTTTAGCTAGTTTTTGCAGAATGTAAATGTTAACCTAACTTCTAAATTAAAATAAATTTTCCCCCATGAATCACTGAAAAAATAAACATTTAATTTAAGATTCCTTTTCGATAGAACTTCCTAGTTCTTCAAAATTATGCGAATTGAATATTTTTTTTAAAAAAAGGATGTTAAACTAAATTTAACTTTTAATGAATTTAAAAATCAATTAAATTTTTTACGAAAGCTTTTTTTTCTTCTTGTAATTTTTTGTGTTACATTCATTATTAATTACGAAATAAATAATTTAGCATTGAATCTAATAAAAAATTAATTATAATCACAAGGCGAAACTATATTACAATTTAAAAATTGCTTTTTTGTATCTATAGTTTTTTAACTTTTAATATTACCAAGTTCTTAGTTAATTACTAGCATTCTAATTTAAAAGAGCATAATTTTTTTTTATAATCTTAATGACTTATCTGATTTATTCAACATGTTTTTAAAAGAGTAACTATAAAAAATTAATTTATATCTTAATCTAAATTAAAATTCTTTCTATTAAAATTAGCAACTATAATTTAAGTAAATAATAAATTACTAAGTTTTAATTATTATAAGTATTTTCCTAGATAAAAGTACCATGTTAAAAGAATTAAATTAATCTGCGATGAAAGATCTTAATGTTTAACGCTTTGAAAGTAAAATAATTTATTGAAAGTTGTTGTGTACCATTGAAGTTGTGGTTCTCTTATGAATATTATCAATAGAAATAGTTAAAATTCCTCTTTAGATACTTAAATGTTCAACATTACATTTGCTTAAATTAGTCTGTAAGAATATTCTCTCACACTGATGGAAAATCGTCCCTTATTTGTAATAATTTCTGTTATGGATAGTTTTGGAATCCTCTTACATATCTTTCTTGTAACCTTTGGTAGTCATTAGGTGGAATTGGTCAAAGTCAAGGATTCATGCCCGGTGTGTCACGAGTTTGAGCCTAGTACCCGCAGTGCAGAGGGAACCGTTGCACGTTAAATATGTTGGGGCTCAAACGTCCTCCATTTGGTATGGGCATGAAGTTAGAAGAACGAGGTGCCAACACAGGTGTCATTCTCGTCTTTTGACCTTGGTTTACCACCAATCACCGCTATAGTGATTTATGGCAATGTACAGTGCAAAAAATGTTACAAAAAATAGTAACATATTCAGAATAAAAGTAAAATGTTAAGTTTTGTTCATTATGTTCACTTCACCGGTGAGGTAGATCGTGGTAGTCTAGTGGTCAAGGTAAAGGACTCGAAGCTGGCTTGCATGAGTTCGAGCCCAGTACCACTGAAAACCTGCCGTGAAGGGAGTGATGCACGTTAAGTCTGTTGAGAGGTCAAACGTCCTCCCATTGGTGTGTTGTAGTAGTTAGGAGAGGGGGTGCCAGCTCAGGTGTCGTGCTCGTCAATGACCATAGTTCAAAATTACGCGGTCCGTCGCCAAAAGCCCTCGTCCAGCTGAACAGTGCGACGTTAGCATTCACTCACTCACTCACGCTGACCACATTCAATATGACCGCCGTTTTCAGATTCCACGTTCATCGTGGATTATCTACACATTTTAAACGGTGTTTTCCGATATATCACAAAAATGTCCAACACTGTCAGTGCTATGTGTTCCAGCAATGGTTCCCTGTCATCCGTCAACGATGGCAGGAACACAAAATCTGTCTTCTTTTTTTCCGATATAGGTTTAAGTCCTGGTCGAATTGTTAGAGATTGTTCCTTCGAACTTTTTATGCATTTCTTTCAAATCATTAAACGATGAATCCTCTTTAAGTAGCGCTTGTCGGGCTCCAAGTTCACGAGGGGCTCTAAATGATTCAAGTAATACCACTTTAACCCGGTAGAAGGCGTGCACTCGATACTAAAGTTAGCGGTCGTGCTGTGTGACAGAGTCACCCCAATCCTTTTTCTTATAGTTAATTTTATTGTACACCATAAAAATCTCCATTACAGTGAATAATTTATTGAAGGGAAAGTATATTTACCTACTTTTAAGGCTTTTTCAATTTTTCTTTGATAATATGAGACAAAATCCAATCAAACTGAACTAAAATGTTACGAACGTGTGAGACTTTTATTAAAGTCCCTACTTAAAATAAGCTACTTAAAGGGTACAAATCACACACTTTCCACTAACATTACATGAGTTATATTTTCAGGGAACACTGTCATATTTTGATCAAGTTGTTGTATTTTTACTGTCCTTTGATGATCGACAAATAGCATATTGAACTTTGTCTGGCTTGTGTCATTTTGTCTGGGTGCAGTGTGTCTTGTGGTGCACTTATGACTTCATCTCTTTCTTGATGGAGTTTCTTAGGTAGCATTTGAAAACTTTCCTTTCAACTCAACAGTTTCATGTTCATCTCTTTTCTCAAATTTTCTGTCGCTATAATGATTCATATCCATTATTCCATCATGTGTTCTTCTCTTTCTTGATCAGTTTCAACTTCATACGATAGATATCGCAGAGATGCCCCTCTCTTTATTTCTAGTCTGTTCATTTACATTTATAAACAAAAATGAGTCATATAACACAGCAATAAAAACCACTAAGTCGTTTGCAGAGTTTTTTATTCATAGAAATTATATGGGAACAAAAGTGGTAACGCGAAGATTCAGCCCCCCCCCCCAAGTACCATTAGATCAGGGATGGGCATTAAGTCAATCGGTATCGACCGGTGAACCACCAAGACATTTTGGAGTGACCGCCCTTTTTAAGACCTAAGACGCGAATACTAAAATAAATATTGCTTTGGAACACCAACGCCAGCCAGACTGAAGCATCGGCTTTACACAATCGATGAAACTACTTAAGCAAAAGATTCGATAAATATGTAGACGACACATATATTCTCATTGAAAGCACACGATGACGCTTAACACGTTCGCTGCCATTGTAGGGGGGTGACCGCAGTAGCCAAGTGGTCAAAGCATCGGATCATGGCTAGTGTGCCATGAGTTCGAGCCCAGTACCACTGAAAACCCGCCGTGTAGGGGTGCGATGTACGTTAAATCTGTCGAGAGCTCAAACATCCTATCGTTGGTGTGGTAGTTAGGAGAGGGGGCTGCCAGCTCAGGTGTCGTCCGCGTCACTTGACCATGGTTCAAAATGACGCGGTCCGTCACCAAAAGCCCTCGTGCAGCTGAACAGTGCGACGTTAATATCCACTCATTCACCACTGTAGGGGGGGTGGGGTGGAGAAGCTATCACTGCGATGCCAGCCGTGTAAATGAATTTTTCCCTTCAGGCCCACTGTGTAGGGGAGAAAAAATGTTGACAAACCGCTCTTCCGACGATAGCACATGATTGGCTATTGAGACATCTCTATATCCCGCGCTTGCCCGGGATTGGGTTCTCGAGTTGATGTCATGTCGAGTTGAAACATACATCACTTTCGGTTTCGATGAATCACGGATGTTATCTGCTCGACGTATAGAGTACGCCCACACTTCACAGTCAAGCAGTCACTCTTAGTTTTTTTTTGTTCAAGTTTTCAAATTGACAATTTTGCGTTACTTGTGTCTTTGCAGTAAAAATAATAATCTGTTATAATTTAAAGAGGCATTACGTCAAAAACAAGTGTTAAGAAGAGAAAGCGTACATCTTTGATACAGAATGGCCGCACCTACGCCACTGGGTGGACCGCAACAACTTTAGAAGTTGCCCGTACTCTGAAAAAGTGCATCCACCCCTGCTTTAGATTGTAAAAAAACCGTTTGTCACTCCCATAAAAAGGGAGATATATGTAATAAATACATTTTAGTTAACATGAAGACTGTCATATTGGATAATACTGACAAGGTCACTGGTAACAAAGAGATTTCCCACATTTAAAGATTTTGGATGCCTGGGGGTGATTCTGTGCCCTGTGTGACCACTCCCAGGTTATATAATCGCTCAAATTATCAACCCAATCATCCCATACGAAAGCTTACATTTAATTTTGCTTTCATATCCGTATTTTATGATGATTCTTGCTTTGGTAATCTCCACAGCGATTTTTAGATTTTTTTTCTTTTATACGGTTTTTATTTTCTGTGTCATCATTAGTCACCACACCAAGTTTGAGGAGACAAGCTGTAGGTGGGCTTGAATAGTGTACGTGTGTGTCAATTTAAAAAAAATACATTGTATTTACCCATGCAGTTAAAGTTTCTCCGACGAAACTGCATAAATTTTTATTTTTCACATATTTCATGCTTGTTTTAGGTTTTACGACTCTTGAAGTCACCTTTTCCCAGGAAATCGGTGCCAATTTCATTTTATATACCATAGAAAAAGCAAATATTATTTATATTAATCAAATCTTTTTTGATTTACCCATTACTCCTAAAACCATATTTAAAATAACTTAATAGCAAAAATTATATAAACCAAGATTCCGTCTGGTTGCCAATTTTTAGCACTCGTAAACATCATATAGAAGTTCAATATCAAATTTATTTCCGTTCTAAAATTTATGAAACATCAAATCAAAGGATTCTACATAAGATTAGGAAATAACCCGAAGCACCAAATTCAATTCTATTTTATAAATTTTTTATTTCCCATTCTGCTTGGGAAATGTGTTGAGAAAATATTTTGTAAGCCCGCCTCACTTTTAAGGCGTATCGGTTTGAAAAAATATGCAACAAACATAAAATATATATCTCTATACTCTTTTTCCCCCTTACTTATATTATGAAAAAAAGATACAGATAAAACTGTTAAAGTAGATTTTGTAGAAAAATATTTGCATACTCCTACTTATTTTGGAATCTCTTAGTCTAATCAAAGAAAAAAAGAGTAACCATTAGAATTTGGCAAATATTTTGATACGGAAAGATAAAATCTAAATATCGTCGTCCTAAAAAATTCGTGGATTTCAAGATACTGATATCTAGATTATTAATACTGTATAGAGATGCTTTTCCGAAAATTAAATTCATTTTTATCTAGTCTAGACTCAATTTATATTTAATAAGAGGAGGGAAATTTAAAGCCTCTGTGTGTGTGTATTTATACCTATAAACTGAATTTTTTAAGCATAGTTTAAAAGATGAAAAAAAGTTTTTTATTAGAGGCCCATTAATATTGAAAATAAACTTCGATTATAAGCAGATACAACTAATTTGGGAAGAACAGTATACTTTAAAAAATGATTTTGAAGTATACTGTTATTGTTTGGCTATTGCATATTTTATGGTTGCAAAGAAATTCTAGCTTTGATACGTTTAAATGGGGGCGGGGGAGTGTTCATTTAATAAACTTACATATATTGAATCAAAAAATTATTTCGCAAAAAATACCCCTCTCGGTTCTCATGTCAATTTAAAACGAAGTAGGATTAAAGAGCACAATAAATGGTCACTGGCAAAGAAAACTTTTTGCGGTCAGAGATCGTTGAATTTCTTATAGCGCGATAGGTGTTCTTAAAGTTTAAACAGTAGAATTTTTCAAAGAAAATAAACAAATAATAATGAGAATTAAAAATTCTATTTATTAAGTTGTCAATAATGGATTCAAATAAAGATTATTATTTTAAAATTATAAAAGAAATTCTAAGTTAGGAAATTTAAAAAAAGGCTTAGTTTGTTTTAAGAAAGTTCCTCTGAAGTTGGGTAAATTCTTTTTATTGCATGTAAGAAAGTTTATAACAAGTTAACCTTGTAACACACGATGCTCATTCTTTCCTTTCTTTCTGCATATCCAGATATAGCTATCACTCGAATCCTTTTTTATTAAGTGCATAGCATTCTTGCAAACCGTACATTATACATTTTCAACAATCAATCTTTGACACATACACCACTGTATCGCAGAGATTTCTCCCTTTAGTTCCAAATATTTAAAAAAAAACATAAATCATACCTTTCAGACGCACTGTTTAGGATAATTCGAAGGATAAATTTTAAAACCGCGGAAAATCCACTAGCACGTAGTTGCAATAAAAAAGAAAGAAAACACCGATTAAAAATTTCTGAAGCTTCGACATGAACAAATTGAAAATACGAAACGAAAAAGATTAAACAAACGATGAAATTGTTGATTTCAAAATCGTCTATCTTTAAAAACATCTGCAAATTTTAAATAACGAATAGTTATTAAGTAAAAAGAACACATGACTTTATCTGCTACGACCACATTTCAAAATACATGGGTTGCCATATTAAACAATCTGACACAATGAATTCGTTATATCACCATGAGATCTCGATAAACATAGCCAAATCCAAATGACCACCTATTCTACACCTTAGCCTAAAATGATTTAAACAAAAAACTACTTTCAAAAATAGTTTGGATAATAAGTCAAAAATTGGGTGAAATTGTCGAATCAGTCACTGGTCCGCCAAATTTTAAACAATCGCCAACTTAGCGCGTTTTTACGCCGCGATCCAACTTTTTTTCACCGATACAAAATCATGAGAGTTACCAGATTTGGCGCATTTATCTATTTAGCGAAAAAACTCTTGGCAAGATAAGTGGCTGATTCGACAATTCAACTAAAAATGGTAATTATTTTTAGTGTTTTAGGAGCAATATCAGAATTCATACGTTACCCAATGACTACGGTAGCTGGATGGTCATAGTCACAAGCTTGGGGCTGCCTTATCATGAGTTCAAATCTTCAAAACCCCTTTTTTTCAATGGAATGATACATGTGTATCATTCCATCGATATTGTTACATGTGTCGTTTTTGATAGAAACGTCCTAAGACAATATATTCCTAAGACCTGTCATGAATGATTTTGCTCCAGTGATTTGAATCATTGTGATATTAGAAAATTCCCTTGTTGTCTGGTATATGAAGTCCATGAATGATTTCAAATGGTCTCCAGGTAACTGAATATAATCACAGCACTTCTCAATAGTTTGTTGAGAGTGGCCAATTTTTCCATACAAAAATAATCGAATCATCCCCAAGTCATCAGGCGCAGTAACCAAGTGGTTACGGTCTCCAGCTTGTTGCCGGCGTTGGCAGATTGCGGGTTCGAGTCCTATTGACGCTCAAGATTCTCGATCTGTGATGTATGTTAAATCTTTTATGATGAAAACTTGTCCCATTCATATGGAAGTGTTCAGAGAAGGTTGACATCACAGGTGACGTCTTTGTCGCTTGACTGAGGTACAGATTTACGAGCCCATCGTAATTAGACCTCGTTTTGCATCAGTGAGTGAGTTTTATAAAAACGTCGAACTATAAAGCTGCAGGAGGTGTATTATCGACGGACTTCAAAATTTTGAACAATGGTCAAGTGACGAAGACCACAATTGAACCGGCACCCCCTTCTAACTTTTACACCACACCAACAGGAGGACGTTTGACCCTTAGCGCATTTATCGTATACCGGCTCCCGCTACAAGGTGGGCATTGGGCTTGAACTCTTAACACGCCAGCCATGCGTCCGAGACTTTGACCACTGGGCTACCACGGCCACTTGTGTTGCATTTGAGAGAGGCGTTAATAAAACGCAAATTAAATTATATTATCCAAAATATAAATTAAAACATAAAAAAATGTATTTAAGTATAGTTATTAAAATTTTCTGGTAAATCAAAAAATCCTACGAAACAAAATATTTTTGTGGAGTAACATGCACGTCCCCCCCCCCCTAAAATTCTGTCAGTGGATCTTTTAAAGTTTAATGATTTAAGTTTTCATCACACACAACAGCTCCCAAAAATTAAAAATTATATTCCAAGTTAGTAAATTATTTTAAAAGTTAGTAAATCCTTCTAAAATTATATATTTTACGCTTAAATATACCCAGATATCTTAAAATTTTGGTTGATAATACAAACCGCAATCAATTCTAATAACCCACGAAGATATACTTTAACAGCGAAAAATTTTATATGAACATGTATGACCAAGCAAGTTCCGTATAAACAGCGACACTCCATAAACATCTGCCCGCATGATTAAAGCCGGTTTGAGCACCGAAGTAATATAGTTTAAAACATAATTAACACACATATATAACAATGTAGACATGTTCTGAGTACTTTGCCTGATAAAGCATGGTTAATTGCAATTTTGGATGGCTTTTGAGGTTCTCAACTCTTTAAAGTACTTCGAAAGTTTACTCTTCTACATTATTTAACTAATATGTTCCCTTATTAATAATGTAATTTAGGTGCTGGAAGTCATCTTTTAATTTAAGACATGACATCTTTTTGCCTAGTAATAGAAAAAAACTTAAATAACTTAGCTTTATAAGGCATGTAAGACAAGAATCAAAGCTTAATGTCAACAATACAGGGTGTACCAAAAATAAGTAAATTAAAAATATGGTAAATGATAATGATGCGTAATGGTTCATGGTGGAGTTCCAGCGCATTTTTGTGCACCTGTACGTGATTGGTTGGATATGGAATTCACCGGTGACTGGAACGGACGTGGAGATCCGGGTCTATAGCCACCACGATCACCAGATTTCATACAGTTGGATTTTTTGCCGATGGTAGTGCTTCTCAAACTTTTAATATTTGCGACCCAATATTCATTCATAATTTTCATCGCACCCCCTTCCATATAAACAACACAATACAGAAATTCAATAATACTATACTTTGAAGCTAAAGCTACAATCCCACTTTAACCTCATAAGTGACCCCGGTGTATATATAGGTCTCGCTCAACCAGTGCGTTAAACTCGCCGGACGTATATATATGTCTTTCCGAAGTACGATCTTTTCTGTGCACTGCTGTCCATAAAATTATTCCAAAGGCTTTGAAAGAGATAAAAGCCCCTAATAGTGTTTGTGATTGAATTAAATATATCAGAATATTTCTTATTTATTCATCCCCCCCCCATACATCACACACGTGCTCCTACGTTAAAAAGGGAAGCATTAGGGAGCGAATCGCTTAGCTTTTAATTGGCAGTTTTTATAGAGCATACAAGTTATCAAGATATGGGTTAATTTTTGTGTATAATTTTATGTATGACAAAACCATGGGGTCCCTGGTAATTATTAAACTTGTTCTTAACTTGGAATTGCTGAATTAATTAACAAATGCATTGAGCAGTGCTGATACATTTATAAGTGTATTATATCAGTGGAAATGTTAATTTTATTTTTGTATTACGTCAGAATGCATTTTTGTTTACTTCAGTAAATTAATTATTCTTTTAAATAATCTTTTTTTTTTCGAATTTTCAGTATACTCGCTCCCCCTATGCAGTTATCACACCCCTAGGGGGCGCACCCCACTTTTTGAGCCTATGGGAACGCTGGCTTGTGGGGCATTCTCAAGGATTTAGTGTGTTGAGGTGCAGTAAATACACAAACGGATTTAACTGGTCGTCCGCTTACTGTTTGTAATTTGGTGAACACCGTGCTACTGCGACGTGTGCACTAATTGATATGAACGGTGGACACTTTTAACATCTACCTTTATAAATATTTATGAATATCGAAAGTCCATATCGAAAAGTCAAAAATAAAAAAATATTTAAAAAAATTAGTAATTTACTGAAAGTAATTAAAACAATATATATTCTGACATAATAAATAAGAAAATACACATTTACACTAATATAATATACTTATAAATTTATGAGTACTGTACAATGTATTTGATAATAAATTTATCAATTGTAAACCATGAGCAAGTTTAATGATTAATATTGACTCCCATGGAATTGTCATGTATAAAGATTATATTCAAAATTTAATACGTATCTTCATAATTTGCGTGGTCATGGTGTTAATTATTACACCATTGATAATTATTAATTATTACACCATGAATGGAGATAAGTTTACATCCATTTCAGAAGGTGAAAATACTAAACATCTTTATTCTACTCAATCCGTTACTATATTATTCTTTCCCTACCTAGTTTTACTGTTCTAAGGCAACTCATTAAATCCATCAACATATTCTTTCATTGAGAGATACAACATGATAATAGACTACTAATCTGAACTTAAAAGTATAGACATAAATTATTTCTCTTACAAATAGAACTAAATGCACTACTCCCAACGAAATTCTCCTTGAAAGAGGAATAAAATACCCGAGCTCATCTGCCTTCTTTCATCCATCAACACCTGTTACTACACAGCTTATAATTAAAGTCGTATTGTACCTTTTTAGAATCAAATTACATTATTATTGCATTTAATACAATATTATTGTATGAGGGGGCGATGAAAGTTATGATAGAAAATTGGGTCGCAAATACTGAAAGTTTGAGAAGCACTGGTCTAACACTACTGTGGCGTCATGCTTTGTTTTTCGAATCTTTCTAGGAATTTATTAATGCTACATGTGCAGTTTTTTGGACATTTGTTATGTTACTTCCAACGAGGAATCTGGCTTTGCAGAGTTTGTGTGCTACTTTTGGGATACCCTCTATAAATTTATGCTCGCATGATTCTATTAAGTGAGCCTCGTACTCATAGACGTGTATCCTCCTACGTTTCTGAAAACTTTTAAAGTATTTCATACCGTCTACATCAGAATGACTTAGGTTTCCAATTTTGCACTTGTATGTTATCTAAGATTTTACTAACCCTCTTCGCAAGAGTATAGTATAGGAGGGCCCTTTGCATTTGGTGGTTTTTCTTTGGATTTGGCAAATTTTATATAGATTTCATGGTGAGATAAGGAATTTATTCTTTCTTCCGGACACATATCGGTAAGGGAAGTAGTTTGGCGATTGATTTTGGTCGCCAAAAGAAATTGATTTCGCCAAGGGATTGTATATACTAAACTTTAACCACATCTAAATTATTTCTTTCTTCTCCGATCCCAACTAAAACTAATTTATATATATTTATAGGCCAAATTGTACCCTAACTTACGCGAATTTGACTTAATCAGTTATCACTCAGTCCCACCTATCATGTAACTTCGAGGTATTACTGCGGTTTGACTCTGTCAAGCCCAAAGTCTTCTCGCGGGAGTGGAATGGAAGTTTCGGGAGGGGGTGCTAGCTCAGGCGTCATCCACTTCGGCCATCCAAGACTCACATTTATAAGGCCCGTCGCAAAAAGCCCTTATAGTTCTTCAAAGTGAGACGTGAATACAATTATCAGTCTCCCCGCAATTCATGAATCTAATCGTAAGAACGGGAAAGGTAATATAAATAATGTGCTCAATTCCAATCATATAGATCCTCTATTTTCATTTCCTATAAATACTATACTGTTCGAGTTGATTGGAACAAATGGAAAAAAGTGATTTTTCTAAAACCTTAGTTGTTTATCATTACAGTAGAACGTCGTTTATCCGAACGTTTACTATCCGGAGCGTCAAATATCCAGACCAAAGTTCGGATACGTTTTCAAACAGTGCAATGCTAAACAGTTGTTTCGCGTGAGGCCAAAAAAGTGACGGGAAAACCCAAGGAGAGGGGTATTTGGAGAATTGCAGTTGTGTGATTTGGTAAGCATCTACACGGAATATTAGATCAGATTGTTTCCAAGTGAGGGGGTGTGATTGTGCTCTTTTGTTGAGTTTTGTTGATGTAGAAACCTGGTTGGCAAGCAATGCAGAAAACAATGGATTTCAAATGCTAAATGATGACGAGATTGGGACTTCCGTTCAATAAAAATCCGTCCCAGTCAACGATGAAACGGATGAAGACTAGGACAACAACAACGAAAGTAGCAATGATCCTTCACATTCTGACGCTTTTTCTGCGTTAGAGACAGCTATGGAGTGGTACGAACAACAATCAGAGTGCTGCCCTAAACAACTGCTGCTCCAGAGAATCAGAGACCTTGCAGCCAAAATACGAAGGTGTACAATGCTACAGTGACAAATAAGTGATTATTTTCCACAATCAGGATAAAATTGTGACATTTTGTACCTATTTTGCTTTCTCTTCAAGAACGTTTCCCGTATGGGATGATTTTCAATATTCGTATAGTGTCCGGTTACAAATACTGCAAGGATCACATTCGGATTTTCGGATATCCGAACAGTGTGCGGTCCCAATTGATTCGGATTAACGACGTTCTACTGTGTATACCTTAAATAGACTGAAAAATATGTATATTAGTACGAATTATGTCTTCCTTTAGCAGAAATGACCTTTTCAACCCGTCTTGGCATTAACTCCACTAGAGTAGCACACATGTTATTGATTTCATCATCTTGGAAACACACTACCTTTTTATTATTTGCTTTGTTGTCAGGTGATTCCTTTTAGCGAAACGATTCTTGAGAATATGCCATCAGTTTTGAAGAGGATTTAAGTCTGGAGAATTTTCAAACCAATCGAACACTTTTATTTTATTTTCCTCGTAAGAATATGGACCAATTTCAAATTGTGAGATGGGGCCAAGTCATGTTGAAGTGTTCCATAAAATTTTTCCATGAATGAACAATCCTACTACATTATATTTCTACATATTTGACAAAATTCATCATGTATTTAAGAGGAACTTAGCTTCCAGGGCCATTTGTTGTGAAGAAACCGCAAACATCTGTTTAGAAGGGTGTTTTAAAATCTGTCGGATATGTTTTGGTAACAAAGTTTCAACTTCACTTTGTCTAACTACACTAGATTTGTATCCCTGCACAAATTAATGTTTCATCACTCAAAATCACCTTCTTCCAGTCATCAACAGTCTATGATCGATATTTTTTATCCCATGCTAAACGTTTTTTTCCATCATTTTCTGTGTTATAAATAGTTTTTTTCCTCAGTCTTGTTGCCTGAAGGTCACCTTCCAGAAGCCTTTTCCGTGCAGTTGAGCTACTCTCTTAGACACCGTTATCCAATAAATCTCTTCGAAAGTTTATGCATATGTTTCTTGGATTTACTTTGCTACTTATAATTTTAAAATGTTATCAATTCTTGGTGTAGTTTTTCACTTGAGCCTACATTTTTCTTTTCTTTTCGGAGACGATAATCCAGAATTTTGTAATATTCTTAAAATACATAATTCGATCACACCAACTTCCATAGTTATATCTCTCACAGTCATAGAAGTGTGTTAAGTAAGAGCGATTTATTTTGGAACGGTTCATCGTAGTAATATCCATCTTTGAACAAGTATAAGTAACGCTTGTTATGCAGAACGCAAAATTGAAATTACCAGCTGCCCCACTGAAAGGCTCACAACTGAGCTCCTGATACATTAAAAGGAATAAATTATAGTCAAAGTCGGGCTGCCATACTACCTAAAGGCAGATATAACGGGTTTGAGGTGTTTCAGGACATCACTAGTAATCCTATATCAACTCAGACATGAAAAACATATTTGTCCAAATTAATTCGAATTGTATAGTATTTTCCTTCGAAATAACTTGCAAATTACCATATTTAATAACTGTCTGTAGACAGTAGTCTCAAGAATTCCTTTATGCTGCTCTTTAGAGAAATTTCTATAAATCTCACACAGTAATGACTCCAAACTCCTGTATACATTTCATTTCGCAAGAATATAGACGGGGGGGGGATTTCACAGGTGGTTTTAAATCAGCCATATAACTTTTTTTATACGAAGTTTTTTATTTGTGAGGCAGATATTTCTTACGGAAAACGGTGCAGTGAACTATCTGTATAATAATCGCAATTTATTAACTTTTCCTCCATGCAAAGAGATCTAAATAATATTATTTTTAAGTCTAGACTAAACAGGAAAATTTGCGTTTTTGCTTGTTGAAATATACCATTCTAGCACTTCTAGTAAAATACTAGTCTAGAAATTTGAAATAGCGAGCCTTTGAAGAAAACCGAATGTTAATATGAAAGAATCAATAGTAGTATTCAAAAATATAATGTAAACTAAAATTAATACCCCTATTTAAATTGTATCTCTCCATCTTTGATAATTTACATTTGAGGAATATTTCACAAACAGGTAAAAGTAAGTTTAAAAAAATTATAGTTCAAATGGGAAAGGAAATGAAAAATTCTATTAATGTTATATATCTGGGAATATTTCATACCTGTTTTTTAATGTTTATATTTGAATAACAGAAACTAAATCTTTTAAATACATAACATCAATATATAAAGACGTGGAATATTTTAGAAGATAAAAACAACATCTAACCTTCACTAAAATGATAAATATTATTCTATCCTTAATTAATATTGCGGAAAAGGTGTCAGTTTTTACATGAGTTTAAAATACTTTCACTAATTTTCGTATACATAATAACATATAATGTTTGAAGCACTGATAAAGTAATTTCGAAATGTTAAGATATTATATTATGCTTATTTTTTTATGAAATTATCTTTTGAGGTTTATGAGTTTTTCAGATTTTTTCAAATAAAGTTTGTTATAATAAAGATCATCTGATCATCTGTTATCATCAGTGCATCTGAGATAAATTCAACTCATTTTCTTTTGAGTGTACTGTGTTATATGGCATGGAATAAATCAAATATAATTTATTTTCTATATCATAATATGGTTATGCTTAGTAACTTTATTTAGTCGAATGCACATTGCACTAGAGCTTAGTCAGATTGTATAGTCTGAATATTTAAAAAAAAAACAAATGAAAAAAATAGATCTTGGCGAAATTTGCTAATGCCTAATGCAGTGCTTCTGAAACTTTTAATATTTGTGACCCAATTTTCTGTCATAACTTTCATCAACCCTTCTCATATAATTATAATGTATTGAATGCGATAATAATGTACTTTGACGCTAAAGCTACGACTTTAATTATAAATCAGACAAACTTTTAAGATAAGTATTAAATATTGTACATATTTTTGCATATGAAAAGCCCATGGGATTCTCTAGTAATTACTGAGAATTTGTTTTTAATTTAATATTGATAGATTAATTACGAAATACTTCGGGCAATACTGATTCATTTATAAGCATATTATATCAGCGTGAGCGTGTTTTACTTTTTATTATGTCAGAATGTATTTGACTTTGGTTCCTTTCAGTAAATTGATGCTTTTCTTAAAATCTTTTATTTTCGACTTTTCAATAGGCTCGTGGCCGCCATGTTGAGTTATGACGTATCTCTAGAGGGGCGTGCCTCACAGTTAGAGAAACGCTGGCCCTAAGGGGTATAATTTTACAAATTGCTGTTGTAAAATTAAAATTAAAAGTCTAAATGCTATATTTTATGATAAAAGATATGTTTTAATTTATATTCAAAAAATTACTCGTGTTAATTATCTCTCCTAATTATTCCATTTTACAATGCATTGACGTACAATTTGCTGCAAAATTTCCACAATATTTTATAATTTATCACAAAATAAATCACCGTAACAAGAACTTAGGAACTGTCAACAGTATAATTAATTGATATTTTATTAAAACAAAACTTAATTTACTAAAACTATTTAATTTATATTCATTTATTGGTGTAATACAGTGGCGCACACAAGGGGGGAGTCTTCGGGTCCGGACTCCCCAAAGCCCTTGATTTTTTTCAGATTGATTATAATCCTATGTACGTAGTAGGCAAAATATAATCAAGTATTTGTTATTATTAATTAATTTTATTAAATAATGATAATTATTCCTTCAATAATTAATTTTTTACTGTTTTTTGTTTCCGAAAATTCACAAAATCAAAATAATATGTTGGGTGGCGTATTGGAGCATGATACGAGAATAGTAGGTACTTTTGACCCTGGATCACCCCCCCCCCCCCCCACCACTTTAAAAATTCCTGTGTGCGCTAACGGTGTAATACATAACAGGATTTTAATCTGCACTGAAAAAATTTTAATAAATGAAATAAATTGAATTATATTTTAACACATATTTATTTTTAAATATTTAATAATTAACGCTTATTTAAAAAAAAAACAAATAATAGTTAACATTTTTAAAACATATGCTTTTGAAAATCTTTCATGCTTTTGGGGATTTTTAATAAAAACTAAATATTATATATTATACCTGTCTCTCAAATTATAAAGTATATTAAAAAAACATACTTTTCGCATGATATTTTAATCGTAAGTAATCAAAATCATACATTTTAAATAAAAATAAGCTTGAACCCTTATATTGCACATAGACAAAATAGTAGCGAATACTTCCTTCTTCGCCAACAAACAAGTATAAAAAAGAATTATATTTTACGAAATTTCATTGCTAAAAAAACTAATTTATTTTATGATAGGTCTATCGTCTCATGCTCACCATTCTTGAATTTTTTTTAGACACCATCCCCTTTTCTGTGAGGCAATTTATAATAAAAAGTATTGCCGATATCATATTCACCCAATCAGTGATCATCAAAATCCCACTCGTCCATTCACTTCACTTCTGCACCCAAATCGCATATGAACATTAAAAGAAACGAATGGCAACCAAACGGTTCTTTTCCCCCAGGTAGTTAAGCTGTTTCAACCACCCTTTAGATACATATCCTACTAATGACCACCAACTGTTCGAACATTCGAAAGACTTAGAGTTAAGTAATGGACCGAATGGACCATGACGGTCATTTAGCGGGCTAATTTGACCACCCGTAGGAGGTAAATGGTTCTCGGATCTGGAGAGGCGATTCCAGTGATTTGTGGCGTAGATATCGGTGGTAAGGAGGATTAAGTGTGTTGAGGCGTCGAGGAGCTGTGGTTTGGAAAGATAGTACTGGACTTAGTAGAGGTTAAGCAGGGCTTTTTGGACTGCACTTCACTTGTTTGTAATCAATTATTGAATCTCTAAGGAGACTGCAGTTGGCTTGAAAATTCAAACCACATTTGCTAATTGTTTTCTGGATACTTTTTCGACCACGGTAAGTGCTAAAGAAATCAAGAAACGGGGAAAATTCAAAAAAGGTGGAAATATTTTTCAGTGTATTGGATAAAACTTAATGAAACTTTAAGAAAAAATAATTCAAATATTATTTAATAATAATTATAGCAAATATGTTACCCACAATTGTACATGCATTTATTAGATATATCTAAAAATTTGATGTAATGAAAATAATATTTTTAAATAATATTATCTTCATCATACCAAATGAAGATAATGTTATTTAAAAATACATACTATTTAAGACATTCCATATGCAATATGCTTAACAATCTTTGAGTAATTTACCCTCAGAGAATCATAAGGCTGATAAGAGTAAATATTAGAATATAACTGTTTATTTTAGTTTATTCAACGTAAAATGAACAAAAATCATTAAAAAAATTAAATAACAGCGTTAAAGGTGTGGAATTATATGGAAATAGAATTATCATATAGAATTATTTGACTTATAATAGACTTTTCTTTTTCATTTCTTTAAAAATACTTTTTTTTCTGAACAAAGTTGCGCTTACAAATAACATAAAAGGTGTAAGGAAACACAGTAATATATTATTACACAAAACAGTAGCGCACACAGGAATTTTTCAAGGGGAGGGGGGGGTCCAAGGTCGGAAGTCCAATGTTCTCGTACCATGCTTCAATACGCAGCCCAACATATTATTTTAATTTTGACGATTTTCAGGAACAAAAAACAGTAAAAAATTAATTAATTAACAACTAACATTAATTAATAAAATTAATTATTTAAAACAAATACTTAATTAATTTGTACGTACTATATACATAGAATTATAATCAATCAAAAAAAATCAAGGGCTTTGGGGGGAGTCCGGACCCCCAGGACCCCCCCCCCTCTTGTGTGCGCCACTGACACAAAACAAAAAATAGAAATAATTACTGAATTTTTCCAATGAATGATTTATAATTGACGCCACTTGGTTTTAAAGATATCGCTTTCTTTCCTTTTTTTTTTACGTTCCCGTTTACGTAATAACGTTTGGAATACTTTCTATTTTGCCAGTATGTGTAAGAAAATGGGAAAAGATTATAATTAAATACAATCAGCATTTTTAAAATGGGGACAACGTTTCCTTTAATCGTGAAAAGCTTAAAATCAATCAGTAATTACTTTTACAATGTATTTGAATATCTCATTAAGCATTAAAATACCTATATATACCTAATATAATTTATACTTAATACTTTTTTACTGCAAAGTATTAAGCGTACAAAATAAAAGTGTGACTAGAAATATTAACTAGCTGACTTCAGTGCAGTTAAGTAAATAGGTGAAAGATGTATTACTCTACAAACATTATTTAAAATGTAAATAAAAGTAAAATCTTGCATACGATTAATAAAAAACTTAGTATCAATTGTGTAATTTTTATTCTTTTTCATTTAAAAAAAGACTAAAATATTTTAAATTCAGCAGTTATTTAATCTTTTTGAAGACGCATTCTAACAATACTTATATATATATATTTTCCATGGTGCACAAACACACAATCCCACACAGCGAATATCCTACAAAACAAAGAATGGATAAATAATGCATCTGTTAACCAAGAATAACAAACCAAGATATAAAGAGTCAATGAAACAATATGGAAAGCTATTGTGTTTCCTAGAGCTGTCACTGATTTAGGACAATGAAATAAGGTTAAGCTTTCTTTACGTGATCCTAACCTTCCAATACAACAGAAAATTTCACAGAATTAAGCTATGGAAAAGTTCTAAGGGAAAAAAACAAGTTTGAAAACTGAAGTTAAGCCTAATAAGCACGTGTAAACTTACAATACTCTAACGAACAATTGACAATATTAATTTAATAGTATTGACTATTGTAAATTATAAGTTACAGTATGATACACACATTAATCCAACATCAATACCATAACTTACCAAAAATCTTTTTTCAACTTGTATAATTTAATTTATCCGAACTAACTAGCAGCTCAGATATACACACTCTATGAAACATATTATATACGCTCGTATATTGATATATACAAGCATATCTAATTTCTATTATTGCTAAATTGTTAATATTACTATATTGTTCAAGCAGGAATGACTATAGTGTGTGAACAAATATTTTCGTGAAATTATTAACTTGTATCGCCAAGAGAATTTCATTAATATAGATTCTTCTTTGTATTATTTCAACAAAAGCAGCGTATACGGTGCAATCAAGAATTCAGAGAAATTCTCACTGCAATTATTATCATTAATAATACAAGTTTCTACAATGTTTCAAGTCATTTCGGAAAATATTAAAGTACTATGTAACATTCCAGAGAATTTAATGTTTCTGTAGTTAGTTGTTGTCACAAGAGGGGCCAATTATTATAACTAATACTACGTAGACAACGTAATAAAAATTGCGTATATGTATTGTACACCCATAAGACGTTTAAATTATATGTTGGGTTATCAAATAAATGATCTTAGAATTAGAACTAGAATTTCTTCCAAATATTTTTATTTAGTGCTTTAACTAGAATTATAGTTCTTTGATTTATAATACTCGTTTTAATAGAAGAGAAACTACAGAAGTATTTGTGTTATGGTTGCTATGGGAAAAAAAATTGTAATACACAATAAAGAAACATTGATTTAAAAAACAAAAATTATATAGATGTAAAAAGAAAAAAAACAATAGTAATACGATGTATTAATACTATTGTTTCTAGAAGCAACTCTTTCTCTCAAAAAGTTTATTTCTTTCACAATGTGTTAAAAGAATTATCAATGTTAATTTGTATACATTGAAAACAAATCTTTGATATCATTCATTAAAAAAAAACACAGAAATTAATTTTGCATTATGTTTAATATTGTATTTAATTCCTGATTTAATGATTTCTACAGTTATTTTGATGTTTTTCAACAAGTACGGGGAACTATTTTCTACCACATTTACCAATTTGTATTAAGATTTAAAGCATTATATATATATATATATATTATTTTTCGGATTGAATTATTCATATTTGTTTGGTGCTTACGTACTATCGCTCATCAATGCTAACGTTCAAAATAACTTGTAATGTTGGCAACCCCCAATTTCGTATGTGTCATACGCATAGAATTGACAACCATGTGTTTCGTTTCATTTAATGTCGCCAATATGGTTGTGGGAATACGTGTGGCGAGAGGGAGAGAGATGTACCAAACAAAAATTCAAGAACGACCAAATAGATGCGATACCAATCCAATATTTATTATGTGGGACGTTGACAAACAAATTAAACCTAATAACAATTCAATATATTTACATACAAAATAACAAAAAAATTAACTGAAACAAATTACTTTAAAAATCGTTTTCTTTAATATTAAGTTCCTATTGAAACAAGCGCGTATTATAACATAATACATCAGAGATAGATTTAATTCGACCGATATCACAACCTAATGATTCAGGTCATATGTTTGAGAAACATTACGAAAAGTAGAAGTTTTTCCTTATTAAATATGGTAACGGAAAATATCTAGCATTTAGATAAATAATCAAGGACTTCAAATGCATGTTTTCAACATTTGCTTTTGCTAGTTCCCAATGGTCAGTTTCACTCTACTCATAAAGGTTTTGTGAACTATGTTACCGTTTATTTTCCGCCAGTCTTTTAACAATAAATTTTATTTTCTCTTTCCCTTTTTAAAGACCATTGCATGTATGATTTCCCAGCTAGTCTTACTATATTTCCATAGGTATCACCCAAATCAATTCACTTATAATCTCAAACGAAACAAAAAAGCAAGATATTATGCAGCATTGGCCCGGCAATTATTGAAACAAAACATTTCTTTCATGGAACCTTAGGTACTTTCAGGACCATTTCCATTTTCATAGCGTCGCGTGATCGCCAACTATTTATGATGAGCATGAGTACTTCTGTTACAGTCATGAAACGTTTTGCATGCCTGGTAAATTGGTCCTCTGGCAAGTGGGCGGAGTTAGTGGGAGGGGCAATGGTTGGCTACGAGTTGTTCAAAGCCAAGAGCATGATTGCCGCCAAATTATGTGAATGACCATCTAAAACATGAAAAAGATCTACTTCTGAATTGAAGTTGGCGCGTGCATTATTATTTTCTGGTATTTTTCTTTTCTTTTCTTTTTTCTTGCTATATCGATAAACATTGGCTAAATGTCTCAGAGGGAAATTACCCATTTTTGTGGATACTGAAATAGAAAGATTTGAGCTCTGTAGGATCCAAAGGCAATTATTTTAGTAAACGATCACTAATGTTCCTTTTTTCTGAAGTCGGGTTGTGCTATTTCAGCTAATACATAGACAATGTAATTGTATAGTACAATTTTTAAAAGGTCAAATTTTGCATTAAAATGTTTTAAGCAAGCTGGTTAGTTGATAACTTATACTTTTCCTAATGTGTAATGGATAAAACTTTGCATAATACAGTTATGAATTCAAATCATAGCGAATTAAAGACGTCTATCGATAACAATTGATTTTTTCATGCCACGTGCCGATGCTTCAAAATTCAACGATATGTTTGGATTCATGTAAAGTTCAAAAATTCAAAATAAGCTAGTGGAATTTGTATATATGAGAATTCTCATTTTTGTAATTTGTTTGATTAAAAAAAAAACAAGAAACTCGTTTACAATATTACTGAGTTTAGATTAACAGTATATTCAAATTCCTAGAGAAGTTAAAAGAGTGTCATTCATAATCTAGTGTATTCATTTGAATAATGGTTTCATTTTATTTACCTTGCTTTTATTTTCTTTCTTTTTCATCCCTCCTCCTCTACATTTAAATAGTGTATTTGCGTTGGTTCAAAATAAACACAATGACCCATTTTGATGATGGTTTTAAATAAACGATTTTTTTCCTCCCGCATTAGGAAGCATTAAATGCAATTGAGCATTGCAGGAAAGAATTTGTGTTGTTAAAGTTGCTCGTTTTGAACAAATTTTCACAATGAGTTATTTTTTTCCTTTAGAAAACACAATCAAATATTCAAGCTGATTAAATTTATTTTATGAAATTTTAATAAATAGAACAAAAATGTTTTTACCATACTGTTTTTTTGTTGTTTTTTTTGCCATGTTGTCAAATAAAATTTAATTTTTTTTTCCTTTTCTTTTTTTTTTTACAAAATTTAATATGATATATGTTTTAAAGTTGTTATATGAAGAAAAAGATAGCACAAACAAGAAATCTTTTAATAACTTAAACACGTTTACTATTTTTTTTTTTTGAATATAGGTGTTGGGTAAGTAGATTGTATGACATTTTCATACATAACTTTAATTGTTACGTAATATGCTTATTTATTCAAGCATTATGTTCCATAACTTTTATCTTTTTAGCCATTTGTGAAGCTTTGCATAAATATAGTTGTATAAGAGTGCAAGACCTTTCTAAGAAAACAGTTTAAAAGAGATTCAGATTAGATGTACAAAACCAAAATCTGAAGAAGTGTAAAAGTATTCTATCAAGATTTTTAAAATAGTACAACATTTAATCTAATTAAATTAAACAATAGCTTTTTCCCTGAAAAAAAAAGGAATTAGCAGAGTGGTGGACGTTAAAAGTTGAACCATTTATGGTAGATTTGAAGTTTGTTTCTATTAAGTCTCTTTTTAGTGTAACAATTATTTATTATTTTAAATTAAGTTACTTTAAGACAGTAAATATCATTAACAATGACATAGAACATGGAAGGTTTTTTAAAACGATCACATTCTTGAATCGTTTGACCTATACTAAAGCTATATGGTCTCTAGAGGACACTTCTGCTGCATGGGACTGGCAATTACAGTTATAAATATAGCAGTTACAAACATTCCCCCCCCTCAATAACGTTTACAAAAATCAGTTATGCAGCCTGATAACAAAGTAGCATTGAATCAGGGACGTCTTGAGGCCTTGGGCCCTTCCTCAAAAGTAAGCACCAATGTAGGCTCCATCTATGACCCTTAAAATAGACAGTTAAAAGTTGCATATATGTTTTCAAATACTCATACAAACAATAACCCAAAGCAAATAAATAAGCATAATTTACAATCGCATAAATCGCCTCGACCGACTGCTGCCTTTTGACTGAATGAGTAATGTTGTCGTATGGTGGCAGGCTATACATGGATAACGGTCATCACAAGTAGCGAGTTGACATATTGTCTGGAATTCCCAGTTTTGGGGACAATGCAAACGTAAATAACAAATTAACCGTTGCAATTATTCGAATCATGATCTTATTAGGGCTGAGTCGAAAACGAGTCTGGCAAGCTAGCCCATGACTTACGACGTCCCTGCATTGAATTACAACAATATCAAACTAATGAGAAATATTTTATAATGATCATTATAAGAACACATACCTACAGGTCTTTTTATTTATGTATGGCTCTTTAATTTTTATTATAAAGGCGATTCAATATCTTCATTTGCATTGTAATGTACAAGTATAAACTGCAATGCCTTACTTTAGAATCAAATACAAACTTTCGTGGATATTAACTATATTAAAAGCACCTGGCACTGATTTAAATTAAAACGCTTTCATCAAAGCTTGTTATTTCCAAATTTAAAATATTGGCGTAACCATTTTATAAAGTGTAGCGAATAGGAGAGCTTTGTACTAACGGATCATCGATTGATACGAAAATTTATGACTGTCATTAAACTTTTATATCGCTGTTTATTATGTGCTGGCGATATTAAAATATATCTAGAACAAATTGTCACAGTAACTATTGGAAAAATTGATATGCAATTGAGACTGTTGAGTGAACAGTATTAAAAAGACAATGTAGTTGTGTCATATTTTACTCTTCAATGAATCATTACCTCAATTTTTATTATGGCACGTAACCTTTTGTAAATATTTTAGATTGACAATTAGCCGTTAAATAAGGCGTAAAAGTTAGGGAAAAGTCGATAAAAGTCCGTGTTGTTTCGCATTGGATTAAGTTTCAAAATTTGTGCACGGGGATGAAGATGATAATTTGGCGTGACATTTTTAATGAGTTTCTTTTGGCAACAGAAGATTAAATTTGTTACTAATTTAAAAGTTAATTGATTCGATCCTTCATGTTTTAAAAATTATTTGATTTAGAAACATTGTTAATGTATTAAAGATGCTATTGTTTTTCTTTTTTCGAGCATATCTGCTGATATTAAATACCGCCTATAATAAAGATTATTTACAATTATATACCAATCGTAATTCTAATATCATGTAATCGTAAAAAGAGAATAGCAAAATACATCACTCTCTTCATAATCGTTATATTCAAAATTCTTACTTGTTCTTTATGCATTACTGCTCACACACACACGCACACAAACACATATATATACATATATATATATATATGTTTCTCTGTGTGTGTGTATGTTTATGTGCGTCTGTGCGTGTGTGTGCAGTAAAATAAGATCATACAAATATGATTGATTCTATATATATATATATACGTATATATTTAGAATCGAGATCCTTATTTGTATAATATATAATTTATCCAACATGCCTCTGATTTAATATATATATGTGTGTGAGTTTGAACTCTTCAGTCTCAGTTCTGAGTCTAAGAGTTCCAATGTGGTATTTTTGTAACCGTTTTCTTTGGTCTGTACAGTTGTGAATCTTTCCTACATATTGCTTAGCACTGATTTAGATTTATAGCAGTTTAGTGTGTAATTAAAGCATCCGACTACCCTAAAATTGTGTCAAAAATTGGCATCTTTTTATGCTTTCATTTTATAGTCCATCTTATTAGCTTTATAAAAATACCAAGTTTATTATTTTCCGCTCTCTAGAATAAAAATAAGTGATTTAGTAAAAGCATATGTCATTACTTTAAGCAAGATGTCATACATTAAAACGGGTTTGACTCGAAAAGTGTTTTTCTTTTGAAAATGCTCAAACGGGGACAGAGATTGCTAAACATGTTTTGAAAGTAATTAACTGAAATTTTTTGTGTATGTTCTGTATAATAGTATATAAGTGTTTGAACCTTCAGATTTTTCACAATCACTGTTTTATTACATTTACAAAAAATACTCTTATGTTTATATAATCACTGTTATTTTAAGCAATTTCTAATATTAAGTAAGATAAAGTGCTCTAGTGTTTGTAAAAACTAAAATATCTCTTATCCAGAAGGTCATTTCAAAAATGAATAACAAAGCAACACATCAGAACTGAAAAATTGAAAATTTGTTCTTAAACTTTTGGTACAGAATGGGCCCCGTTTATGTTCGTTTTTGTAAATTTTTAACCATTTTTCCCCACACATTTTAATGATAATAATTTTTTTTATCTTCTTAATTTTAGCATATTTTTCTTAAAATGTATGAAACAAATATAAAAACCACACAAAAAAATCCCCTTGCCTCCATTTTTGAAAAAGAAGTCGGAAATAGTGATGTCTTAAGCTACTAAATAAAAAATGCGAGGAAGAACTTACGATATATTTTTCCATGCAGACACAGAAGCATTTATATGGACTATTTTACACCACACACTTGGCATCAACGACTAGTCTAAACTTCTGCACCGAATCAGCATACAAATCTCCCTTCCAACACACTTTTACATATCCTGTACCTCTTCTAATGTTTTCTCCAAATGGTATTTCAGAGCAAATATGTTTCTATCCGTGATTTTGCTTTAATATTCAACCATTTTTTCTTCTTTTTCATTCCGTGCATCGATCTATCGAAATCGAGCCATGAAAAGGTTGTTACATAGAATAAATTTCCTCAGATATAAAGGCACGGTTCGAAAAGCAATGAAGAAAGGAGGATATAAAGGAAGGGGAAAAAAGAGCAAGAAACCTAAGAAAAGTTTGGAAAGAAAATGAAGGAATTTATGAAAGCCTTTTGCCAAACATTCCATCAACTCGATATTTCACAATCTCTGAAGCTCTCCGGTGGAAGAATTTTATGATTTTTTAATAACGATCGAGATCTTTTTGGGACGTTATTGGCGTAGGATCTTGAGCTGGTGATGTTCGATTGGAGGAATGGCAAATATACCAATTTTAGTTCGAAATGATCGTGAATGGGGGAAACGTGTAGATGGAAAATGAAAAGAAGAGTAATATATTTTTTAAATTTAGTTATTTTATTTTATTTTTATCCGTAATTCATTGCTAACATCGATAATATATAGCGGCCATTATAAAGAAAAAAATGTATTTTAGAATATTTTTTCCTTTGATAATTTTTGTAATACACTCTAATCAGAAATTCGCTATTTCATTTGTTTTGATAGTTATTTACAGTTTTTCTTTCTTTTTATTTTATTCCATTTTATTTTGAGGACATAATGATTAAAATGTTTCGCAAAAATTTACTGAGGATTTTTTTTTACGGTACAAGCTATAAATGACCTTAGAGTGATTGTTGGCTAGTATGAAACCGTAAAAACGACCGTAATTTAACTACTAAGAGAATATGATCAAATATTTCCCATTCCATTTATCTTATTACAGTGATTTTATTTCCCAGAATACGTAGATGTGATTAACGTTTGGATTTAAAACAAAAAAATGACATTTTTTTTACACAAAATATCGTATACATATGACATAAGCCACGGCGAGTGTTATGTTTTTTTTTTAACGATGATCATTATTTAGAGGGTTGATGTAATATGGATGTTATTGATAAGACAGTCCTTTATTGATGGTTAATCCAGTTTATTGTACATGCAGACACATAGAAACATAGAAATGGATGACACAAAGCACAAATAAGACATGCGTACGAAGACAAGAAAGATAGCGGATTTCTCAGAATCTCGGTTTTTATATGATGCGGCCAACGGAAGTTCCAAACTTATGATTTCCGCGGATGGAGCGTTGTTATTGGTGGAAATATATCATACGAGATTTTCTTATGAAAGTTTACTTGAAACAAGCTGAAGTTTTAATTTTTAAGAGATACTGTTAAGGTTATTCCCGTCAGGTGGGCAGCCAATAATTAATTATTTACATAAGTCTTAAAAGGTATGTAAGGACCATTACAAATTAAAATTTTATTTAAAATGAAATTAAACAAAGTAATTGCATATATATTTTAAAGACGTACCTCTTCACCCTTCTATACTTGAAATTAATAGGATCTATAAAAAGGCTTTCGTAGTGTAACTACTAGTACTGCTAAAAATAAACCTGAGGGTGTGTTATTAAAACCTGACTGTGTCTCGTATTCTCCTCGTCCTACTGTTGTATTTGAGTTTAGACTATTGACTGGACAAGACTGACTTTGCGCTCATTTGTTTCATTTTAATTTGACTGTCTCACCTTTATGTGTTTTGTGTGATTCTGGACAATGGGCTGTTCATTTACAAGTGTACTCTGCACTTAAGAATTTGGACTGCGTTGTAAAGAAATATTGGAGAGCTCGTTGATTAATGATCTGATGGTCAATGTTCAAGCCTTTCATAAATAAATAAATACAGTAGAGCTTCGTTTATTCGAGCGCTTATCATCCGAAACATCAAATATCCGAACCAGTTTTTTTTTTTGCACCTTGCAGCGAAAAATCGAAGATGTACAATGGTACAGCAAAAATTAAGTGATTATTTTCCACAATAAAGGTGAAATTGTGACATTTTGCACCTATTTTGCGTTTTGTTCAAGCACGTTTCCCACATGGGATGATTTTCAATATTCGTATAGCATCCGGTTTCATATACTGTATGGATCGCATTCAGTTTTCGGTTATCCGAACAATCTCGTATCCGAATGGTGTCCGGTACCAATTAATTCGGATAAACGACGTTCTACTGTACAGCACATTTTAAAATATCAATTTAAATAATTACCGTCCACATGGCAAAAAATCTTTATAAATATTCTTTTGAAAGAATAATAATAGAAGAAAAATAATAACGATAAAAATCCTTTTACCTTAAGAAAATATCAAAACACACGTTAAAATTATTTTTTTTTTTGAAATTTATATTCTATAAATATTTTCCTGCCTTTGTACAATTAATACTAAATTCAAATAAAAAAAAACTAATTTCGATACGAAAAATACATGCTATTTACTTGAAATCAAACAACGTTCAACATTTTAAAATAAAGCCAATTAGTTTATTATTGTCAGTCTTATTGTAAGCATATATATACTTACTACTTCCTTATTACAAAATATATTTAGCATATTTTTGTCTCGAAATCTTTACATTGAAATCGCGTTTGATAGAAAATAATTATGTACTTAACAATTACAATATATGAAGCCTAAATTAAGAATTCTTTAACTATAATTAGAATTTATAAAAACTTGACAGAATAAAAAGAAACTATAAATTATTTTATCAGATAAGTTATAATATTGTTTAAATTCAGTTTTTTTTTTTTTTTTTTACTTCTTGTTTTTCATAGTAACAAAAAAAATTTTGAAATTGCCAGTATGCTACTTGCTCTCAAAAAACGATTTAGGCAGTGAGTGAAAAACTGAATAAATTTATCGCTTCTTTTGAATAATTTAAAGAATAGTGAATGTTAAAAATAATTTTTATACTTCATACGCACAAATATTGATTCTTTAAAAATAGACTTCTCTTATTTCTTCAATAGAAAGATTCAATATTTTTAATCAAGAAAAGTAAACATTGTTAATATTTTTTAGTAAAATATTAACAATTCCCTTAGGAAATTTTAAAAACAAGAGTAACATAAAAATTTATTAGATAAATAAATGTAAATATTAGGAATAATTTATCAAGGATACATGATTTAAACGGAATTTCCAGATAATGGGGCATATAAAATTAATAGAGAAATTTCCGTTATTCTTTACAAAGCATGTTTTATAAAATTTGTAGAAAAAAATAGGAAAACGATATTTATTCAAAGAAAATTGCTTGTTATTATATCTTTCTTTTTATAAAAAGTAACATTTTTACAAGAGTGCATTGTTTTCATGAATAATGAAAAATGATATTGTGACATTTACAATGTTTTTCATTAGTTCTTGGACTCTTTCTCCACTTGCTATATTACAAATAATTATAAATAATTGAACTTATATCCATAATTTATAAGCAATAATAAATAATATCCATTATTTTAATCCATTAATATCCATTTTTTATAAGCAATATTTTTCGAACTAAAAATTCTTTTATTATTGTTGATATTTCTTTAAGGTATCCGACTACTTGCGACAGTTTCTTTCTTTCTTTTTGGAAAAAAATGGAGATATGTGGATTTTTTTGTTGTTTTTAGACTTTTTTAGTACATTTTAAGAAAAATATGCTAAAATTAAGAAGAGAAAAATAAGTTATTATTATTACTAAAATGGGAAAAGATAGGTAAAAATTTACAAAAAATAACATGGATGGGACCCATTCTGTACCAAAAGCTTATAAACACATTTTAAATTTTTCAATTCTGATGTGCTGCTATGTTATTCATTTTTTAAATGACCCTCAAGATAAGAGATATTTTAATTTTACAAAAACGAGAGCACTTTATCTCAGTTATTATAAAAAATTTCTTAAAATAACAGTGACTATATTCACAAAAAGGACTGTAAATTTTGTAATAAAACAGTGATTGATAAATCTGAAGGTTAAATCACTTCTACTATTATAAAAAAAAAAATGCATGTTATGGCATCTTACTTAAAGTAATGGCTTCTGCTTTTACTTAAACACTTGTAGTTTTCATTCTACTGAACAAAAAATAGTAAACTTGGTATATTTATAAAGCTAATAAGATGGCCTATAAAATAAATTTATAAGAAAATTGTCAATTTTTGGCAAAATTCACAATTTTAGGGTAGTCAGATACCTTAACACGAGCTGTGAATCCTGTTTTCTAACATTTTCCTCAGGTTAGGGAAAAAATAATAAATTTATTTATAACATGGGATACTCACTCGAGTAGATATGATCACGAACTAGTAGCTGGCGTGCCATGACTTTGAGCCTCTTACCGCTGAAAATTTGCCGTGCAGAGGGAGTCGAATTACGTTAAATATGTTGAGGCTCAAATGTCCTTCCATTGTTGGAGTGTGGAAGTTCGGAGAGGGAGGTGTTAACTCGGTCAGTTGACAAGAATTCAAACTTAGGGAGATTGTTGCCAACAGCCATCGTGTTGTTTGTAGTGTGGCGTTAATAAAAAGGCCCCTACTCACTTATTCACTATAGTAGTAACACACGAATTTCAAACCATTTTATGCATTAACATACAGTATGTAGTTCATTTTTATTTTTAAACTGTTTTGTTTTACGATCTTTTCTTAAATTGTAATGAAATAAAAAAATACTAAACACATTTTGAAAAAGTTGCAACAAAGTATTCTTTTAAAACAATTCCTATTCCCCAATTCAGGAACATTACACTCATTTATTTATTTTTTTACAACATCTCAAAATGCCATCTTTTTGAACACTACATCCTGTACAAAGCACCACGTGGGACTCATTTCAAAACTTTTGCTCGTTCATTACTCCTCCCCAGCATTTGTTTTATTTGGTTGTAAGCACATGTACAGACCTTAACTCATTCCAGCAACATATTTTTCAGTTTAAAATGGATTATAAATTCCCAGTCGTAAAATTATAAAAAAGTCTCGCGAGATTAACACGTGCTTTGGAACTAAAAATAGTCCACCCTCACACACCGCACGGACAAAAAAAAATCCATGGGATTATAGCAGCCATTTTATCATGTCTCTTGGAAAATTGAGAACACTTCTGAGTAGGGTGATGGCACCAGTCCAAGTGTTCCACTGCTTCTGAATTTGGTAAAATCGATTTTCAGTTATTCTCCAGGTGCTACAGCAAGAAAAAAATTGTATCTTTTTCTTAGTTTATAATGCTGGTGAAGCATTTTTTTTCACACTGGAGAAATGCGAAAATGGGATAATATAATAATTTATGAATGTCATTTGTGCTGAGAGAGAGATAGAGAGAGAGAGTTCAGGGTATTTATTACATTTTAGCTATTCTGGAATCGTCTAGGCATTATCACTATAATATTTTCTGATCTTAGCTAACGATTGGATATCCAGCATCTCATTGTAGCCGGATTGCTTCTTGTAATAATTTTTAAGAATAATTTTCTATGATTTTTCACCTACTTGTTCTCATTCTTTGGGAAGCATAACTTTATTTTAAATATTGTAGTTGATTTTTTTCTGCAAGCTTAAAAGTTTAAATTATCTCACTAAAAAACGAGCCTTACAGTAGTCGCATACGATGTGTAACATCTGACATGTTATCGTGGTAAATTAGCAATAGCAACTTAAATCCTGAAAAAAATGTGTCGAGTAGGATTGGAAATAATTTTCTATGGAATAATTATATCTGTAATGAAAATTTTATTTAATTAACACAAGAAATAATGCAATTTTTTGTAAAAAATAATTATTCTTGTTCAAGTTGGGGAAGAGCGGTAATGATAATTTGTGATAACTAAAATATGACACATATACTTGTGTTTTCAAAGTATTTAAAAACCGTAGAAAAATAGCGTCAATAACAGTACTACTGTTAGTTGTCGAAACATTTCGATTTGTGTTCATTTCGAGCTGGAGTTCATCATTCAAAAAAGCTATGAGTGGCTCGGCTTCTAGCAAACTGAAGTTAACTTCAATATCAACACTCAAAATCATGGGAAGCGAGTGATAGTTTTTTTTTTTTTTTTTAAATGAGCAGAACCACCTTCGGTATATGGTAAAAGTAAAAAATGCCGGAAATCTTTAAATTTTTGAACCGTTTGATTCGGAGAAATGTATACAACCACCGACATCACTGTTTGTCCATTTTCAAATAAGCATTTTACCGCACATATGTCCCAATATCTTCACTAACAATACCCAGTCCACTTCTTTGACGATAAGTAATGTCCATATGAGAAGTCACAACATGTGAGTTGTTATGTTTACGATAGATCGCAACACCAGCTGCTCTGTGGCCCGGTCGTTTAAATTGTGCGCAGCAATCGAAGTCAGGTATCGAAACACGTTCGTCATTGTCTAACCACGTCTCTGCCTAAAGGACTTAGTTTCTTCTCAGATCCTAAAGTAAGAAAACAAAAACAAAGATCCCACGGCCTATAACCGCAAGGGGTGGGGGATGGGGCGGAGCCCCTCCCGAAAGAAGGAGAAAAAACGGAACTTCACGGAATAACGCACGCTTCCCCAACTTCCTGTTACGCATTTCCGTCCCTTTTCACGAAATCAATCCCACAAATCTCCAGCAATCGAAGGAAAGATGTTACACATCAAAAAGAAAATTCTTATACAGTACTACACTACAACAACATTAATAACTAACTGTATGAAATATATATACTAAACCTAAGCAGCAGCGCACAAGGAAAGGGGGTTCACAGATCTGGATCCCCGCCCCCCAATTCCTCTTGACATTTTTTGAATTGATTATAATCCTATATACATAGTACGTAAAATTTAACTATTCGTTATCAATTATTTATTTTATTAAAAAATGCTAATTATTTATTCAGTTATTTATCTTTTACTGTTATTTGTTCCGGATAATCGACACAAAATCCGAATACGCTTCGCGGCGTATTGGAGTATGATACGTTAATGGCGGATTTTCACCCCCCCCCCTCCCTCCTCTATAAAAAATTTCTGTCCGAAGATAAAATATGCTTAAAGGTGCTTTTAGACATAAAGCACCTTGATAAATGATTGTGTTTACGAGTTAAATGAGCAGATGAATATAATCGAAAATTAATTTAGCGTAACAAAAACAGAAACTTTATGGATTTAAATCAAGCAAACAAATTTGAAACCAAAATATTTTATACATAAAAATTAAATACAATTATTCAAAAAAATAATTGTGTGTGTGTGTGGATTGAGTTTCTTCTGCGGTTAATTGAATATAATTATTATTTTTTTTGCACACACACACACAGTTGAACGAACACACAATCAGAAGATAACATTTTTATTTATAAATAGATCAAAGCAAAGAGGTAACAAACATTATTTTGGATTGTTAAAAATATGTTGATGGTTAAGTAAATCAATATGTCAAGGTAAGTCCTTACCAAAGCAATGCCATTTCACTAAAGGTTGTTGACTAGGTTCGGAGCCGAGAGTTTGCAAAAGAGTAAAAATTTACATCCCCCCCTTAGTATCACTTGGATTAAAATATATATATATATATACATAAAATTATTTCAAAAATATTTTTTTCAAACCCTCCCACTTAAATGGAGTTTTTTGGCAAAAAAATAAAGAAAAATTGTGACATATTTTCAAATTATTCTCCTTATATGAAGAATGTTTCTATATGATAGTATATACCTCTGTATATAGACTAATATTAACTAAGACTTCTAAGCGGAGCTAGAGCTAAAATTTTTGAATTATATAATTTAGAAGAGAGTTTGTAAATGTTTTAAAATATATCGAAATATATAAATTGTTATAAAAAATACCACTGCTTATTATTTCAATTTTGATAGTAACACCAGTTAACTCTAACTCTCTAAGTGATAGTTGAAGTATTTTCCATAAGAAGAAAATATTTTTAAAATATTTCATTTTTTCCGTAGTCTTGTCGAAATATTGCATTTTTTTTATTATAGCAATTTTCTTAAAACAATTTTATATGCATATCCTATATCAAATAACATTAAATGATATATATATATATATATATATATATATATATATATATTCATACACACTTACAAAATCATTATTCCGAACGTAAAGTTAACGTAAAATAAGTTTGTGCGGTAGATAGGGATCGCATAAAAAATCGCGCAAATATAAAATCGTACAAAACAAAACACACCAAAATAAAATCGCATACAAAAGGACCACACAAAACCAGGTTCTACTGTAGTCAGATACCAAAACTCTACATGCTTAGAATAATAATCTAAAAAATAAAAACCTAAAAATTATTAGTGCGTAGTACTATTTATAAAATGCAAAGTACAAAACTTAATCTATGGTAACTATGTCAAATAATACGTTCAATAAGTTCAATTCCAAGCCTGAAGAAATTATCTTCTTTGAAAAAAAAAAGGTAGATATATTTATAGTTGCATTTTATCATTCGATAATAAATGTTAAATTATTCACGTAGAGTTTTAGAAAATACAGTACTAAAGTTTAATAACACAACCAAGAGTAAAAGCTTTGTAATGATACTAATATTGGATATATTCTAAGCACCCATTAAATATGTTGGCAATAAAGCTACAAGTCGTCAACCTAATCTATCGAGACATTTGATGGCAAAATGTGTATACCGATATATACCATTTATATTTTTTTCAATAATAATGAGTTGGAAATAAATTATATTTCTAATCATGCAGTGAACTTTCTTTCTTTAACAATGTTGCTAACTTCATTTCATATGCACGGTATTCAAAATTGACATTTTACACACACAGTTCAAAGACTGCTCCCTCTTAAAAATTAGCACCCAAATTATTAATCTAAAAACCAGTTTTTCTAACAAAAGCAATTGCTCCCATAAATTTATCAATCTCATGAAGTATTTTGTCTACGGCGACCTAAAATGCAGACAAAACAAACACTGTTGCACGCACACGCATCTCATATCGAACAAAGACTTCTAATTGGTCGGACATCGATTGTCCAAGCAGATCACGTGACTTGATAAGCAGTTAGTTGAAAACTTCGAAGAAGTGATCTGGTGCATGTGAGTGGTCACGCCACGGATAAGTGAGTTCGTGGTAAAATGTCGCGAGAAGACTAGTCCCTTCGGTTGGGAAATGAAGTGCATTCATGGTGATCCGGTTTGTTTGTTTATAAATTGCCTGAAATGAGGCGACGAGAGTCAATATGGCAGTGTTTGAGGAGTCATTCATTTGGACTAAAGCACGCAATGGATGTTGTTTTGTGTGGTTAGAGTTTTATGCCTATCAAAACTTATTTCTGAGATTGAAAAGTTTTTAACTGGAAGGTTTAGTTTATTTATTTAAAAATAATTTTTGAATCTTTAGAAGTCTTCTTTTATGGGTAAATCAGTCTTGAATGCACGTACGCGTGCATTTTGTTAAATCATGAAGTAAAAAAAAAAAAAAACACGTATTCTCGTACATATTTTATAACACATATTTCAGTATTAATTAAAGGCGAGGAAAAATCGGCGTAATTAACAAAAAGGTTTATTCGGAATTATTTGTAATTTATTCTGAAACTCTTACGTAAATACAATGCATATGCATTTACTCGTAATTAACAGTTAATAAGAAACAACTTATACAAGCTAAAATCCACAAATAAGACCAATTCAAGGCTCACATAAAAATACAAATCCGTGCTCAAACTATAGGATTATGTCGATGAAGCTCACAGTTCGTTGTCAAGCTTAGTGAGATTGCTATTGGTTCTCCATGTCTCGTCCTTATATAGGCCACGGGAATCTTCTAGGACACTCTAAGGTTACCTCACGAAATTATCAATCTGTACCTGTCTAAGAGTTTTCGAGAAGCATCTTTTATTTATTGTTGTTAAATTTAGCAACATGGTGATTATTAAAGTAAATTATCGCCAAGTTGATTACTACTCATTTAATATCACTATAATAATTTCTTTTTGCCAACAAACTATTTTCCCGGCCTTAATACCATTTCAATAGAGTAGCAAAAAGAGAGCTAAATTTCCTTAACATATACACAGGGACGCCTTAAGGCATGGGCTAACTGGGCCTCTGTCACAATGGAGGACTCAGCCTTAATGAGTGAGTGAGTGAGTGAAAATTAACATCACACTGTTCAGCTGCACGAGGGCTTTTGGCAACAGACTTCGTAATTGTCAACCATGGTCAAGTGACAAGGACGACACCTCACCCACCCCCACTCTTAACTACCACACCAACAGGAGGACGTTTGACCTCTCAACAGATTTAATGTTCATCGATCTCCTACCCAGAGGGTTTTTAGTGGTACTGAGCTCGAACTCTTGACATGCCAACCACGATCCGATATTTTGACCACTAGGCTACTGCGGCCACCAACCTTTATAAGATCACAATTCAAATTATTTCAACACTCAAATGTTATTTCCGGTTATATTCTCCAAAAACCTTTTGGGCGATATATCAACTGGCAACATATCATAACCATCGTTCATGTATAGGCCTAGACCTATCACCGCGCACTATCATTACTCAATCAGTCACAGTCGGTCCATCCGGTTTGTGTGATTGTAAGTCAAGCACATTTATTATTTTTTTGAGTTATAGTACATACGAGTTTTCGACAATGTATGCTATATATGTACTGTCTATTCTTAAGTTCATAGGTGGGGCCACCATTTGTAAAAGGGCCCAGGGCCTCAAGAAGTCCTAAGACGTCCCTGTGTATACAGAGTGCTGCAAAAGTTCATTTAAACCTTACAAATGGATATAATGAATGGTGATAAAGAAATGCGGCCCACAAAAATGTATTTCCAAAAAAAAAAGCCAAATTTTATTTTAGGGGGGAAATATTTTTCATTATAAATACCACTGGTAGAGAGAGCTGATAATTTGAAATACATTGTGCAGGACAAAAGTATGCTTCGTTAATATATTCTTCGATTAACAACTGTTCAACAAACCTCCAGAACATTGTCCGACATAACTAAGGCGGTCATGCGATCTTTCAACCTTGACCAATCACTCTGTCTTCACCAAAGGTAGTTAATAGGAATTGTTTTACAGGATGGGCATAGTAGGGAATTTCGACATTCTGCATGAAGATGATTACACTTAGTTCACCTCTAGACCTGATTTGTTTTTGAATAAAAATACTTTTACCACTAAAAAGAATTACACTTTCTTGTGATCACTTTCTTGAAAACCGCTCCTCTTTATCATAATTACTTCCCTTTTTTTAATGAATTTATAAGGTTTAAGCGAACTTTCGGTGCACAGTATGTATATATATATATGCTCATACATAAAATTTTCATAAGGCTATTAATTTTTCATTGAGCTTTAATCAAATTTTTTAATACAATAAAATATACACTAATAAATATAATCATTATTATCAGAATTCCAAGCAAATTCTAAAGCATATGATTAATATTTTATCAATTAACTATCAGTTGTTTGATTTAATATAAAAGAAAGATTTTTAAAAAAATTGCGTTTCTGGTTTTATATATAACTGAAGATTTATAACACAAGAATAATAATAAGGGGGAAAATAATGATATGCCAGCAGTTTAGTAACATAACTAGACTATATATTATTGAATATGTTCTACTATTTGTTAGGGACTTTGGTACATTATTTGACCACCAATTTTAAATAATATTCTCATTAACATGCTTTAACCAAAGTGCTTTTTTTAAAATGAATTCTTGAATCTATCTCTTCAAAAAAAAAAAGAAAGAAAGAAAAGAAAATATCTGTACATACCATAAGTCAGGGATGGCATACCCGCGGCATGGCAACACAATATGGCACAGTGGTGTTGTAATAGTAGCACGCGAAAACCTACGGATTTTTTTTTTAATTTTGAAAAGATTAACCATTTTTGATTAAAAATTGAAAGATTAACCATTTTTCAAGATTAAAAATTTTGAAAAAATAGGTAACCATTTTTTACAATTTTTTTGATGTGGAGTTCTATCAGACAAATAACCCTTTATATTTGGATCAAAATATGCAAGTGAATAAATGTTTTCTACTACGAACATGATAAATTAAATTTCACTCAAAATCAGTTGATGTGAACCTATAATAACCTAATTTTGTGAGCATCTGCAAGAGTTAATCATGATATAGATGAATTTGTAACAAAACTAGTAATTCAAAAGCCACATTAAGTAATTACTTAGAGTTTAACAATTATTTTGAATTAAATTATTCAAGTTGCTCTCTCTCTCTCATTTTTATTTTATATCTAACCTAATTGTGATTAAAGTTCATTAACAGTAAAACCTAAGTTTGCACTTTCGTTTTATTTATTATGGTACTTTTAAATTTCGACTACTTAGACTTGCATTGAAAAAAGTGCTATTTGCATAAAAATCCCATAATAAGTCTATAGGTAACACTTTTTTTACTTTTCCATATTTGTTGGTTGGAAAAGTTGTAAGTGGCATGCGTAATTATTTTTTTTATAAAATATAGTGGCACTCTCCCCAAAAAGGTTCGACAACCTTACCATAAATGAACAGTAATTATTATGAAATATGAAAATGATTTCTAATCTAAATAAATTATTTAACCATTAATTATGATACAAATTTATGTATGATTAATGTCTGAAAAACGACACAAAATGATGTGATGGGTTTCGTATACCCGCCAACCCTTTAACTACCTATTTAAAGTTACGTGATTCAACTCCAGTGTCATCATTTTTTACATAAGCGCGCGTATGTGTTGTTTTGCGATTAAAAGAAAAGGCCAACATACAAATTTTCCTCTGAAATAAGTACATTTTTCGCAAACACCGTCAAAGTCGTTATTCCATTGCATTCTTAAGCCTTCTAAACAGTTTTATTGATAGCACAACAAAGAAAAGAGTCGTATTTCGGAAAGATGTACTCATATGTCCAAAGCACTTAACGTACCTGTTGAGCGAAACAGATATATAGGCCGGCGACAGTAAAAAAGTTAAAGAAAAAGATTCAATATAGCTTTATAAAAAGTATTATTAGAATTTTATAATTAAGGAACACATAAATCATTACCATAAAGTACTAATTATATTACTTTCCGATTGAAATATCTATAATTCTTACTTTTTCCTATTAAGAAAGTTAATAATTTATCACTTTGCAAAATTGCCTTTAGGCAATTAATTTAAGTATCTAAATGAAAAGTTGCAAAATTTGGTTTAAATGAAAATCATTAATTAAAAGTCTAAATTCATGGTATGAATTATTTGATGAATGGAGTGTCAAATGCTAATGGAAAGTTATAACGGATTTAAAATATTTAACCACAATATCATTCCCAAGTATTACTTTATAATTCTCTGATTAAATATTTCAACCTTCAATTTAAAAGTGAAGTAAATTATATATATACGTATATAATGCTACGTATAAGACAATGATATACAATTATTTAAATAAAATCAAAACTTGATACTAAAGAATCCTTCCCCTTTGAGGACTGAGTTTTTTTGTTTCTTTTTGTTTTAAAGCATTATGGTCTAATGATTTAATTTAATATGTGTGTAGGAAAACTTTATAATGCATAAGCTTATTCATGTTTTAAGTAAAATGCACTCAAATTAAGGTTCCATTTTTAATTAAGAAGCTTTTATCCCCATCCTGTAACTTTAAAAAATTTAGTACTCAAATTTCAGATTAATGCATAACTTTTAAAGTAAAATCTAAATAAGCATGTTTATTTATAAATAAGGCGCTCTTTTATCTAAGAGAATTATAAATATCGGATGTCAAAATTTTTCATTAAAACTAATTAGTTGGTAAAAGTTTCCATTGAAGATGTTCTCCAGGTGCTTTTCATGAAGAGACGGAATTTTCTAATTAAATTTTATCGACGCCATAGGTAATTGAACCACCCCCCGTCCATATTTATGGTAAACTTTGATATCGATTAAAGAAAATCGATACTTTCTTTGAAAAAAAAAATCGTTTGGTTTTTCCACCTTGGCCTTTTTTGCATCGATTATGGAAGCGATTTATGTGGGATTTTTTTTGTTTTTGTTTTGTTTAATGTTTGCCGATTATATTAGTTTTTCTTTCTTGAATAGGAGGGGAAAATCTATTTCATACGACTTTTTGTTTCTTAAATAGAAGTACGATACATATTTTATTTGTACTTTTATTTTTCTTCTACACCTTTTCGAAATATTTGATATATGATTTTTGCAAAGTGTCACGAAGAAAGAAAATTGGTATTTAAGTTATTTTTTGCTATTTGTTAAACTATATAATGTACTTATGCTACTGACACCATATCAATTTCTTTAATTAAATTTAAAAATAGATAAAATAGATCAGTATTATAAATTTGATGCATGTTCATTTATCTATAATTTGACTATGAGTTGCTGTTGTCTTTATGAAACGATGTTGTTTTGGAATATATTAAATTATATTGATAAGATTTTTTCAATTAAATTTAACTTGGATCTATTTGTCATAGAAAGACCTCTATTGGGTTATACTAAAGTAAAGCTCTTAAATATTAAAAAAAAAGTTTTAAAAAAATCACACATTAAATTGTTGCTGTATGCATACTCCTACAATACACGTTTTCTGATAGAAAATGATCTACATTTAAAAAATGACAGAGATTGGTTAAACGATTATATTTATATATTGTTACAAATTTTGTGCAATTAATATCTAATTTTATCTTAAAGTAGTGTCAATAACTTAAATATGTATGTTTAATAAGTTAATATCAATTTCTATTACATTTATTTACGAGGAGAAATGTAATACTCACAAACAACACCGTCCTTTGCATTATAATGCCATTTCAATGGGAACGTAAAAAATATATTAGAGATCCTGCCAAGTTGGCATCTTTTTTGTCGACTTGGTGACCATATGGAGGCTCTTGAAATTTCTGGAGGAATCTGTAACGTCCTAACATGACCTAGTAGGATTGTTCGAGAAAGCGCTGGAAGGTTGCCACGCAGACTGTAAATAGTGTACGTTTTCTGATGCTAAATTAGTTTTACTTCAACCGTTGAAGTGTTCACTTCGGTGTGTTTACCCATGACCGAATGGTTGCTAGCGGAAAGTCTTTATCGTTACATGCCTGTATTTTTAGACGCTGATAATAGAGGTTTCAGAATGCGTGTAGAAGGTTTGAGAACCATCAAGAACTATTTGTGCGATTTTAACTGCTGTTAAACTTGTCTTTTAAGGACTGTTTTCGGAACTGACATAGTATAAAATCTACGAGCTCCAATCTTCGCAACAATATAAATAAAACATACTTCAATTTATAAAAATATTTGCATGAAAAAGCTAATGCTGCTATTCAATTTCATCTACCGTATGTATTCGAATCTGTGATGACATCGATTCTAAGCCGCACCCCAAATTTGCAACGAGTTCTTGCAAAAAATGAAAAATAGTGTAAAACGGTTTATCGATATCTAAATTTATGAAGTTAAAATAACTTTAAAATGATAACTTATAAGAAGTGAATAATTGGTTAGTTTATCAGTATTATAAATTTTTGAAAGCGCACATAAACCTGTAATTGTTCGAATTGCCCCATACAACGAACTTTCAGTAGCACCCGGTTTTCAGTAGCAATAACTCTGGAAAAAAAGTGCGGCTGAAACTTCAGTAAATACGGTAATTAATTATTTATAGATTTTGGTTTGAAATTTCACAATAACATCTAATTAAGAAGAAAAAATTGTTTTAGCATTTCAAGCTTCATTCTTCGAAATTTAAGGGGCTTGTATAAACATGAAGTGCTTTATTATATTACAAAATATTACATAATTTTCCTTATTTGAATTTTACAAATACAATGAGACTTCATTTATATTTGTTATGTCTGTTGAAGCGCTTAGCAATAAATTAAAAGAACGCACACAACATTTAAACCTCTAATGGGAGAAATTCAAGCCATCTGATAGGTTTTTAACACCTATTCTTAGTAATATATCAGACCATTAGCAAAAAGAAAAAGTAGTGTAATAAAAATAAAAAAAGCCTCAATTTTAAACAAACCTTTGTTTGTAAACTTGAAGAATGCGTATTAAAAACAAGCACAATAAGTAATTTGCATTTTAGAGACTCCAAATTTTGATTAGAAAATGTCTCATGCTGTTGATGTTCATTCCTCCATGTATATATATATATAATGTTCAATAAAGAAAAATTGACATTAAAGGAAAAAACCGAATACTATATTTCTACTAGTAACTTAGATTTCAAGGGGGGAAAATACATGTTTACTCATGATTTTAATGGAGAATGTGTTTAACGACACAAGTTAATAGAAAAATAAATTATTTCCTCTTGTTATTATTTTAAATTACTTTTCCTGTTTATCATGTAAACATGTTTGTCATGTCTATCTGAAAAGTAAATTTAATATTTTTATTTGATTCACATGGCTAAAGAAACATAAAAAATAGTTTTAGTTTTTGCATTAAATTTATTTTCAACGAAGATTTACTCTATCAAATTTCCCATTGCAATTATTCGATTAATTAACAGTAAAAGTTATTTTAATCGTCCTTTTAGTATATTTTTATACGCTCAAAATACTTTGTTTTGATAAACATAGCTTTAAGATAGACATTATGCATTTTCTTCAATTTTTTGCATTTATTTCATGTGTGTGTGGGATGTAAAATAAAATAACAATAATTATTTTTACTTAGCAAAGATAAAACATTCCGTTTCAGCTTAACCGCAACACCTTTTTTTTAATATGTGATGTTTACGTATTGTAAATCTGAATACTCAGTATATCATGGTAAAAAATTTTGATATGCTGTTTTTCTGAGTTTGAATTATCAAAAGCTGTCCAAGAGTAATTTAAAAAAAAACTTTTTAAGTAATTATTCATGCATTTAATGTTTTCTGCATAAATATATTCAGATATTTAGAGGTAGAAGAGTAAAAGTATTATTGATAAATCGTTTTAAGAAACAGGAATGATTTTTAGGTCGTTTAAAACATATTTCCTAATTTAATGATAAGGAAGCGTCGACTCAGTGGCTTAGAGCTAGCATGTCCGCCTCGTAAGCTCAAGGTTGCGGGTTCAATTCCGGCTGGAATGGATAGACTTTTTGGACGCTAAAATCGTCGGCACGTACGTCATATCATTAAGTGGCATGCAGAAAAGTTTCCTTGAGTATCAATTAGGTTCTAGAACTCTGGGAAAAATTAAATCCCGGAAATATCTAGCACCCGACGGGAGCTCGAATTAAAAGTAACTCAATCGTCAAAATTGAGTAGATTAAACTGCTGCTAGATGGCACTACCTTGAACTCACCCTTGATTTTGACGTGTCTGCAAAGGTTTATTTGCAATATGAAGCCCATTAAAAATAATTATAAAGAGATTATTATAAACATGCTTCTAAGTAGGAATATTATTTTATTTTTAAATTTGTTAACCAGAAATAATACTCTGATAATCCTGTACTTATAGATCTACAATATGCTTAGAATCACTTATGACTATATCAATGAGATTTACACAATAAGGTTCATAGTACTTATTTTACTGTGTTACTGGGAGAATTCACGCATTCTCAAGACTTTAGTATAAGAATGAAAATACATTCATTACAAATGCCAGTCTTGGCTGAAACAAGAATAAGTTTGTATACCTATTTACTTTTTTAGCAACATATCTGCCGTATATAGCCTATTTGCAAGCTAAGCATTGAGAGAGAGAATTTTAGATCTATCAAAATTGACCTCTACTGTGGTAGAATTTCTTGCATTGTACCACTAATCCGCATTATTTCTTACTATTTAAACGTGGCTGAAATTCATGAAATTCGAATGTCTTTTATAATATCTCTTAATTTAAGTACGATTTTTTATGGCTGATTGATTTGAATTAGCATTTTTCTAAAAATAAATGAGATTTATTGAAAAATAATTCTCATTATTTTAACCTATGATTGAGTGTGACAAGCGACAAACTTTTTTTTGTCTCTCTCTCCTAACTTATACCTTTTTCCAAATAATGACTTTAAAGATCGAACTAATTTGACACGTATCTATACTCACCGGTCTCGCACGAGGGACACTCAGAAAAATAAGGAATCGAACCGTTATCTCCAGTTCTATAACCACTACTTGTCAGAGAAGAAGCGTTGAGAGCGATCACGGAACCTTTTCTGCCCCCAATTTAGTACTGTTATTGTTATTACGTACGAGGATATTATCAGTAAATTTAAACTTTATTTCTTTATTTTTTTCTCTGCTTATTCTCTAAATGTGCTTCACAAACTTTCAATATTGGCGATCTAATTTTAAATCAGAATTTTCATCGCCCCTACCCCATCCCCATGTAATATAACAATGTATTGCCTGCAATAATATATTTTGGTGACAATATGATTTTAATTATCAAACCGTACAAATGATCAAGATAAATATTAAATTCTGTATATGATAAGCCTATGTAAAGAAATTTAATAGTAATTATCAAGCTTGTTTTTAACTTAGTATTGATAAATTTATTATCAAATACATTGTGCAGTATTGAAACATTTAAAAGTATGTTATATCAGTGTAAATGTGAATTTTATTTTTTATTATGTCAGAATGCATTTTAGTTTATTTTCTTTCTGTAAATTAATATTTTTTTTAATATGCTCGTCACCCAATTAAGATTATTTTACCCTCCAATGAGGCGTGCCCCCAGTTTGAGATTCAGCACTATAAATGGATGAGATGGCATTGTTTTAAGTACACAAATTGATCAATTCAACTGCCGATGATGCTTCGATTTTTTGTAAGCTGGATTAACACCTTGTTTCACTAATAAGGACCTAACTGTGAAATAATACTGACGGTCAACAATTTCTTTTTTAGTTCTTCATTCAGCTGAAGTGTGTTTTTCAAGCGGGATATTTTGTTTTTGTTTTCAAAACTCGCTACACATAAGACAAAGGAACTACTATTTTTGATCTGTTGTTCCATTTCCTGACTTTGTCATTTGTATATTAATCTTAAATACAAATTCAAGTCTGATTCAGAATAGTTTCCCAAATAGTTAAATTGTGTTTTTAAAGAACCTTTATTGAAATTAAATAATTGTTAACGTTAAACTAAAACACGTGTTACGAAAGGTGTTGAGGGTCTTGTTTGATAACCATCTTGAATTTGTAGATGCATTAAATATTAACATACTATTTGTGGTAAAAATTGTAAAGTAAACTTATTTTTTTTAAATTTGAGCTTTGGAATTCGTTTAAATTTCTATAATATAATTCCAAAGAGTAAAAATAAGTGTCTAATTACAGTTATTACAGTTAAAATTACAGTTATCAAGTTATCTAATTGCAGTTATCATTCCACTTTTGCATTTCTTACATCGGCTGTTTTTCAGATCCTTAAAAACATATTCAATAAAATAATATGAAACAGAGTTATACTAAAGTTGCATTATAAAACAGCCTGAGTGGTATTGGTGACAAACAGTACAATTTCGATGCCCGGTCAAGTGACGAGAGCGAGACTATAGCGGATACACAATCTCCAAATTACCGTAATAACGGGAAGACATTGAGCTTCAATATATTTATCGTGCATTGGTCCCTTTCTACAAGATGGGTCTTCAGTGGTGCACCACACTTCGGCGTCATGTTTATGACCATAACCACTATACTATCGCTGCTTCAAAAGAGAGAGAGAGAAGAAGAAATTGTCTTCAAAAAACTGAATTTTTAGATAATTTTATCGTTTTAATTGTGCATAATTATTTTTTTCTCCAACCCTCCGATGTGCCATGATGGTAGGAGGATATTACAGGCCAGATTAGTGATGTGAATGATGCTTTTATTCTGGTTACCTGAAGCCTTAAAATGGCATCGAAGGTGCCAGAACTTAGACAAATCTGGAAGGGAGTCTGAGAGTTAGTCTGATAATTTATTTGTCTAGGGGTGTCTCTTGGAATGCGTGGGTTTTTCTTTTTTTGTGTCTCTTTAAAGGTTTGTCACCCCTTCAAAAGAGACACGTGATGTAGAATTAGTTCTGTTTATACGTAGCCGAGGCTCTGATCCGAACATTGGTCCTTGTTACCCCTCGTGAGGAGGACTTAGAAGTCAGGGATTGATTGGAGTGGGAACTACATCGGTCATTTCTCTACCGACTTGTAGCCGTGGCAGCCTAGTGGTCAAAGTAATGGACTCGTAACTGGTGTGTCATGAGTTCAAGCCTAATATCGCTTAAAACCCACCGTGTAGGGAAGCGATGCAAGTTAAATCTCTCGAGATCTGAAACGCCCTCCCGAGGGTGTGGTAGTTAGCTCAAGTGTCGTCCTCCTCAATTGACCATAGTTTAAAATTACGAGGTCCGTCACCAAAGACCCTTAGTGGTTGAACAGTGTGACGTAAATATTCACTCACTCTCTATCGACTTGACCAAAGGGAGGTCGAAGGTTAATTTGCCCTCGAACTTAAGCGTCAGTATTGTCCGGTTTTGTGTACTTTTCCAGCGAAACTGCGTGAACGTTGGAAAGTCATTAGTTCCCTAACAAGAAGTTGACCCTTTGTTGGAGACAAATGCAATTTTATTTTGCATGGCAACGTGTATATATCTATATATATACATGAATGAGGACTTGTTCTCGGTACTTTCTGTTTCGTAAGCACACACCCTACCTCTAGGCCAAAATGATCACTTCAGTCCAGAGACAGTTAATGGCTTATATGGATGTCAACACCACATATATATAAAAGTTATATACAGAAAGCAGCGTATACTTACATCTATATGGATGTCACCAGTATACGGATACCAGTATATGGATATCATGTATATGGATATCAACACTTATTGTTGATTACCAGTATATGGATATCAACACCACACACTCCCCGAACGAACCATATTGTTGTTATAATAGTGAGCGTGTGAGCTGTTGTGCGTCACTAGGTGTGACGGCTTTGCTGGTAACGTCATTCGTGCGAGACGGCTTTGCTGGTAACGCCATTCGTACGAGACGGCTTTGCTGGTTGCGTCATATGTAAGGCGGCTTTGTTGATTGCGTCACGTGTCTGACGGCTTGGTTGTATTAGTGGTGGATAGATGGCGTCACGATTGCTGTGCGAAGGATTCGTTTGTTCGAAGTTCCCAGAGTAACAATAAATGAGGATTCATTATCGCTACCTTCTATTCCATAAGCACACATCCTACCCCTAGATCAAACTAATCACTTTAGTCCAGAGGCAGTAAGTGGGTTATATGGATGTCAATACCACATATATATATATATAAGTTATATACAGTAAACAGCGTATACTTACATCTAAAAACAGTGAGTATACAAACACTAAGAGAGCTACGAGTGAGAGAAGTTTCGAACATGCTCGGTTTGCAGTTTCCAGACAACTCCAAGAAATTTCGAGTTTTTGAATTGATTTTCGTACTTAAAAATATTCTTATTCATTTTTATCAGTGCGTAAAAGAGTAATATTTATCTTTAACCACATTGTACTTTCTCTTTCACAAGAATTCTTTACATTTATAAAAAGAAAAACCGACCCTCAGATTGGATTTAAAATTTTATCATTCCAAATAAACGCAAATTGCGTTTCGCACATTGGTTTCTTTTCTTTATTGAAAATCCAATTACTTCTTAGACGGGAATAGAAAACACTTGTGCAAAATTACTTTCTTCTGGACCTACGAATCTAATGTGTCATAATTTTTTTCTTCGTTTTATTATTTTTTAACATTTTTTTTTTTTTTTTGCATGTGGATAAGATTTGAGCTCAGAAATAAACATGTACATTTAACAGAACTTATTTCAATTCAATTTCAAATGCAATTTCAGAAGATAAAAACATTTTTTTTAGTTCAATTGTTGGATCCAAAAGAGAAGAATAATGATGTTTTAAAGTTAATAATGAATTATAAAAGAGAGAGAATGGATAAAGCGAAATCTACGTGAAAGTTATTTAATGTGGGATATTTCTGAACAAAAAAATTTAAAGCTTAATTTATTCATGAAAAAAATAACACATTTTTCGAAGTGCAAATTTTTTTTCTCAATACATAGTTCAATTATTGATACTTATTTTATGATCTATAGAGATTTTCAGATGATTTTCTTTTTTTGAGTATTATGTGAAGACTTTATGCATGTTTAAAAAGAATCCACTTCTTTTAGTTCACAATATTATAATCTTTATACTATTTGTAATTTGTTCACAATATTCCAATTCCTAGTGGCCGCGGCGACCAAGTGATAATAATCATGACCGAGTGGTCACAACCGCGATGGAGTGGTTATGTCGTGACTGAGTGGTCATAATTGCGACCGAGTGATCATAATCGTGACCGAACAATCATAATCACGACCGAGTGGTCGCAACCATGACGGAGTGGTTATAGTCGCGACGGAGTGGTCATAGTCCCGACAAAGTGGTCATAGTCCCGACAAAGTGGTCGTAGTTGCAACCGAATGGTCTAGGGCACTTATGTATTAGAGTCACTACAGTAAAATTGGCGTCAATAGAATAGCGCCAGGAGATCAAAATAACACAAAGATTGTAACTTGATTTAT